>JXSR01S028135.1:0-11923 GCA_000969725.1 Ophiothrix spiculata | reverse complement strand
ATAGAGGGCAGTATTTATCGTTGTTGACAACAATAATTAAAAATAAAAAAATATCTAAATATTTTGATATAGAGGGTTTGAATTCAAGAATGAAACTTTGCATGCTGGCATTATTACCGCTTATACTTCGAATAATGCTTGGGGGAAAATTTGGGGATGATGCGGAACTTGTCCAATGCCCCTTAATTTGCATTGTTGCAGCACTATATACTTCTGTTGTGGCAAACTTTGGTTGTAGGCTAGCACAATTGCTTCGGCTTAAGGACTTGTGTCATAATTTTAGTCATAAGAGTTAAGACATTATTTCATCAGTTATCACAACACTTCATATTTGGGAAAAATGTCAATTCCATCACTTCTAAAGGCCTATAACTTGAATCTGGACCAGGATTTAATTCAACAAATGACCATAACAGAAAAAGTAAGCATAGATCTTTAAGCCAAATCGTTTGGAGGGTATTCATATCTACCAAAAACAAACCCAAAGGGGCGCTTCACTTTTAACACTTTATAGTATTGCTTTAACCCTTATCCTCCTAAGCTATCTTTTGTAACACGTCCTCCGAAGAGGTGGGCAACCCCCCCCCCTAATATTTAATTTTCAAAACGGAACCCCCTATAAAGTTGGTTTTGCTATTAATAGATTGGTAGGACCATCCCCTATCCAATGCTACCAAGATCATCAAAATCTGCCAAGGCGTTACGTAAGTATGACATCATAAAGTACTTTCGGATTGGAAAATCAGGCAAAATTGCATTTTGACAAAAATGGCCACCAAAATCAAAATTTTGCTATAAAAGTTCTAAATAACGGATTTTTTGCTAATTTTAATTAGAAGGAAAATGATGATTCTAACATGACTTGTAAGTTTGAGTCTTATAGCATGCATAAATTTTCAAAATGATGACTTTAAAAATTTACGGGATTTCATCAACCCCAACTAAAAAAATTGACGGTCTACCCTAACCCCACCTTAGGTGCTACCCCCCTAGTTTTTTCATCAAAATGACCGCAAATGATGTAAAAGAGATTACCCAAATGCCTGGGGCCGGTTGCTTTTGCGTTTTTATGTAGCGGGGGAAAAACCTTGAAACCGTTG
This sequence comes from Ophiothrix spiculata, assembly GCA_000969725.1. NCBI lineage: Eukaryota > Metazoa > Echinodermata > Ophiuroidea > Amphilepidida > Ophiotrichidae > Ophiothrix > Ophiothrix spiculata. The sequence goes on along the minus strand of JXSR01S028135.1, from coordinate 10,823 downwards.
TCCAAGACAATTTAAAAATTATTTACAATGAAAGCCCAGAACTGGTAGCCCTTGTTCAGGGCTGTTAATTGATCAGTTCAATTTGTAGCGTACCGTGTCGTGTATGTTCCGAGTCTCTTCAAAAGCCACTAACAGAACTCGGGCTTCGCCCTCGCGGCTAGGGCGCCTGTAGGTCACTGGGAGGGGAGATCAGAGGAACGATACTAGTTCTATGCAGGAGGAAGATCGGAGTACCCAGAAAAAAAACTGTGGAGGAAGCAAGCATGGACTGAAAAGCAAATGTACATAAAGCACCATACTGGGAATCGAACCAGGGATCTCATTTTTGCAAAGCGAGGGAATTTTTACTTATTTATTTATTAGTAATAAGTATATTAAAGAGAATTTCTTGTCGTTGTAAAATTTTGAGATGGAACGTAACATGCTCAATAGGTTCTAAAAATGGACGAAAAACACACTGGAATTGGGATTGTGTATGTACAAATATTCTATTAATGATCTCCCTGTAGCTTTTAAGAACTATTTTACAAATTATCAGATACCCAAGACTATCCAACGAGATATGTCAATGACCTTCATATTTCATAACAAAACGAATTCCTCGCGGGTCAATTCTTTGGAACTCACTCCCCAAATCGTTAAAACAAAAACTGTTAAACATTTTTGCAATACACTTAAACAGTGTCAGTCCCTCATCAAAAAGTACAAATAAATTTTCACTATTTAAATTTACTAGTAATGTTATCTTGCTTGTCTCTTTTTTTGATTTTTGAGCCCGTCTGCGTCCTTGTCCTGATTTGTTTTGTATAGTTAGTAATCATGTTATTTTTTATTTTAATAAGAGGTAGACTACTTTACAGGCCTTTTTGTTTTTTTGTTTGTACTTTACTATACCTATAATTGTTTAATGGAAATAAAGTTTTGAATTGATATTTGTCCTACCTCTTACATAATTCTAAGAATCTGAGACACCACTCCCCAGGAAAACCCTTATGTGCTGATTGCCCTGTCTTCTTTTTTTTGGGAGGGGGGGATCTACACGGGAGTGCAAATCCAGATGAATGCGCATATCCATAAGCCACTTTATATCTAGACTGTGGCTTCATGGGCATTAGATCTGGATCTGCTGAACAGCACTCTGTGTTACGTGTAAGCGGTCTGCGGAGGTTCGCATATTAAAGGAGCTTGGTCCGATTTTTCAAAATTTAGTTTTCAATGTCATATGAAATATGACCACTAAAGAAGTTTAAAATTTCAGCTGAATCGGTCAAACTGTTTTAATTTTATCGGCAATTTTGTATTCCAGAGCCACCAATACATTACTGTATAAAATTAATTTTATGGTTACCATAAATTAGACACATTTTCATACATATCTCCAAATTGGAACATAACTCAACCATGAAATTTCACATGGGTTATGAGAAAAATATGAGCAATATTTTGGTACCAATATCTCAAAAAGTTTGAAAAAAAGTTGAAGCAATCGGACCATGCTCCTTTAAATCTCGAAGATGCACATGCATCTGGATCTGGTCTTTGTATAGATTGCCCCTGCGTCATCACGGGGTATCATCTCAGGGAGGTCAAAAATAGGGTCTATGGAACTGATTTTTTTCTGAATTGAAGTCTCAGGAACTGCTTTTTCCCCATAAAAAATGACTATTTGAGCTGAAAATTGTTCAAAATTATGTTGGAAACTTAATAAAACATACTTTTGAGTAATTTTCTTCAAAAATAGGGTCTTCGGAACTGAAGTAATCTTGAAATGAACATCTTGGAAAGCGGGAGAGGGGACTTGAAAAGGGGTTTTGATTGCGGCACATACCCGTACCTTCCGTCAATGTAAGTACCCCGGGCGTCATCATCTTCATTAGAAAAGCCCGGGGAGCACTTGTAATTAACAAAAAGGTGTTAACCACAAACATGGATGTTCAAAAACACCTTAAATAATGAAACCAAATATCAGGGATAATATTCTTTAACATTACAACAATAAAACTACTATTTAGTACTAAGATTTTCAACATCGTTTTAGTTCATTGAATATTTGTATTTAATATCAGAAATTGCATTTGGGGTTCATTGATTTTTTGAAGTTTTAATTTTGTTAACATCCTACATATTCTTATTCCTTATGCCAAAAAATATGATGTATGAAAATGATATGGGCCACTTCAAATCTCAACCGGCAGTCAGCCGAAACAATAGCAACTGCCCGGAACTGGCGGTTACGGGTGGTCAACCGCCAGTTTGACCGCCAGTTGAGTTTTGAAGTGACCCCTAGCCATCATTGTTCCCACCAGAGAAGATGGGAGTGGCTTTGTGTCAAATGACGACATCAAAAAAATTAACAGCTTGCAATCGCATTTACTGACAGACGACCTCAAAAATAACCTTGATTTCAGAGTATAAATTGAATAAAACTATAAATTAACAGAATTAATTTCTAATTTGAAGAGTATTCTATCATACTAATCAGATTCCAAAATCCAAAACATAAGAAAAATGTGTTAAAAACCAAGATCAAAATCATCTCTCCATTCAAGTTTTACTCAGTACAAAAACTTAACTCAATTTTCTCAGAACTATAGTTTTCCAAATCAGTAACTTTGCAATTGAACATCCAATAACCAAAAGCAAGGTGTCAACTGTCATTATAAAGCTTAGAATGTTAGTGTTTAGATGAGACTATAAAAAAATCATTTTTGATTTTGAGACCCTTTAATAAGGTACCTTTCGATATGGTGGGTCACATATATATACTCTTAGCGGGAATACTGATTACTTTCATCTTCACTGTTTATTTGAAAAAAAGTTTTAATATTGGTGTTCTGACCCAAATGTTTGGGGTCCAAGCAAACCTCTAAATGTGTTGTCAAATGACTCTAAATTCAGTGTAAGAATATAATGGTGATGAAACTGAAAACTAAATTTTGACAAATTGGACTATGAACATTTAATATAAGGTTTATATGCACATAACAGGACTAATGTTAATCCTAGATGAAGCAAATTTTTGTTCTTCTGGAAAAAAATTCCCAATGTTCTTAACTGGGCAAATGAAGTCAAGTTCAAAAACTTTTGGTATGAATCTTTAAACTAGGATATGAATGATCAAAGATTTCTCCCAAAATGTGTAAGTGCAAATTTTCCAGCAAATTGTTTCATCCCGGGACCAACTTTAGCCATGATTTGTGCATGATACAGCACCCAAAATTTTTCTAGTATATGCATGTGCCTGCCTTTTGGGGTGATTTTTCCAGGATTTTGGTATATCAATGGGGTGGTTTTCATCTCAGATGAAAGCACCCAATTTTCAAAAATTGGGTGCTTTTGGGAAAATTTGCAAAAAAAGCACCCAATTTGAGTAAAATTGGGTGCTTTTCCATTAAAATTGGTATATTGATGGGTGGGTTTTTGAGCCAAAAATAGGTATAGAGATTGTCAGTTTTTCAGAGTGCGGCAGGCACATACCCGTACAAAATCTTTTGAAGACCCCCCCCCCGGGTCTATATGCCTTCATGTAACAACACTAGTCTACAGTAGTAGACTGTATAATGTCACAAGGCTGTATCTGCATTTCTGGTCAAATTAATACCATTATTATGTGTAAAATTTCAAATTATCAAAAAGGCGAGGTTTTCAGCAGAGAGGCTATGTTTTAAGGTACACTTGTAAGGCTTGTAGTCAAATGTCTTGTTACAATTAGGTATTCAAACACGCCATAGAGTTGTTCATCATGAATCAACAACGATGCATCCATGCGTGTGCGTATTTTTATCGCGCGAGGGTGGCTTTAGCTCAGCCACCCGAGCGTGATAAAAATACGTGGACGCATCTGATGCAGAGTTGTTGATTCGCAATGTGGCGTGTTTGAATACCTTTCAACAAAAAAAATCTTCCTGAAAACGAATTAAATTCTAAATCTTTTCACTATGAACAACAGATAGGTCTACTCATCTTCATAAAAATATTTAGCCTTATCTGAAGCAAAGTGCTAGTAAATAGTTTATGAATGTTTGCTGCTTTGACGTATTCAATTGTTCCAGAGCACTGGGCTTTTGCACGTTCTATAAGTGCCTGAGGTACGATGAGCAGTGCGCCGACTTATCTGCGTAAACGCACTTCCGTAAACGCTGTGCCATGGTGATACACTAATTTGAATGTCAACTGTGGATTCTGTATCACGAATCAACAACGGCACGCTCCTGTATAATTATGGAGATACAGTGAGTTGTTGAATGTGCAGTAAATCTTAAATCTTCAAAAATATGATCAAATCTTTGAAATCTTTTGTTCTTAAAATTGTTGAAATGCAGATCCAGTTTTATGATGCTAAGATGTTTGCAGTTAGTTACAGTAGAAACTCAAAAGACAAAATCTGATATTCTACTGAATATTCAAAATTTATTTGGTAGGTATGTGCCGCACGGGTTATCCAACTTAGGGTTTAACGGTTAACTGATTTTTGCTAAAAATAGGGTCTATGGAACTTATTTTCCTCCTAATTGAGGTCTCAAGAATTGCTTTTTTCCCGTAAAATTAACCTGGTGGAGCTAAAAATAGCTTAAAATTAGGTTGAAAACTTTATAAAACACACTCTTGAGCCATTTTCACTGAAAATGGGGGTCTTCGGAACTGAAGTAATCTTGAAATGAGCATCTTGGGGAGCGGGTGAGGAGGTTTGAAAATGGGTTCTTGAGGGCGGCACATACTCATCCCTTCCATCAATGTAAATGACCCCCCAGGATACAACCTTGCATGATGGAACAGCTTTTGTGAGATTTGGACCCGAAATTATGCTCCTGGAGCAGCTGCTCCGGGAGCATGCTCCAGGAGCATGTTTAAATATTGTCTTGCAAAGTGGCATTGATAAAGAAGCAAGTAACTAGATGTATCTAGTACATGCTCCGGGAGCATGTTTAAATGTTGTCTTGTAAAATTGCATTGATAAAGAAGGAAATAACTAGATGTCTCTAATACATGCTCCGGGAGCATGTTTAGAAGTTTTCTTGCAAAATGGCATTGATTAAAGAAGCAAGTAACTAGATATATAAACAAGCAAGTAACTAGTTATATCTAAACATGATCCGGGAGCATGTTTAAATGTTGTCTTGCAAAATTGCATTGATAAAGAAGTAAGTAACTAGATGTATCTAATACATGCTCTCGGAGCAGCTGCTCCGGGGCTCCAGGAGCATAATTTCGGGCACAAAGCTATGGAATATGTGTCTTTGTATCAATAGGTCAGATGAATAAAAGATAACAGAATACTTTCATGATTACTCAGTTACTATCTAGAGACAACTGTCTGATCTTCTTTCTCAGTCACTAGAGACAACTGTCTAAACTTCAAAATTGAGCACTTTTGCTTTCAGATCTAAATGTCCAATACAGTACATGTGTGGCAAAACAATCAAGAGCCATCTTCAGATTTGAGTTTTAGGCCCAATGTGCCCATATGCCCCATTTTCAATACCATAGATCGTGGCTTTGCACTAATCATCTCCTCGTCATGGTTACCCTCATCATCACTGTGGTATCCATCTTGGAACAGGTGCAAATTGGCTCTGATGGCAAGAATCTTCTGCTTCATTGCATCGCTCAGATGTCCTCCTTGAACACTATCCAAATTCTCAGTTGACGCACATTTTCTTTTCATAGACGCTGATGAGGATGGAGGAATGCTCAGAAGACTGCAAGCTATCGGCATAATCTTTTGATGCCCACACATGCCTTTCCACCATGTGGAAGGCTCCGTATGATCAGCAGCTGCCCAGATTGACGGCATGGACCAGAGGCGTCCTTTTTGAGCTGTAAATTCGGCAACATTTGCCATGACTTTGCCAGGATCTAGATGAAGATGCAGTGATTGTCTGATGATGAAATCCATAGCACTTGCTGACTCATCCTCGTTGAGGTTTTGACCTCTGTACCTGGGGTCAAGAAGGTTAGCAGCGCAGTGGACTGAAAAGCAGCAATATGATTTCTTTTCCTCGACCATTTCATGAAGGGATGTCTTCTCAGTTGGTGAGAGCATAGAATTTTCAAGATGCTCAGTGAGGTTTGACATGATGTTGGAGAATTCTTCCGGTATATCTGATAAGAGTGCTTTGGGTGACTTAAGCGTTTTCAACGCTGAGGTAATTGGTATTAGAAGTGCTAAGCAAGATTCAAATGGAAGCCAGAAATTATCGCTGTCTAGTACTTTGGTGCAAATGTCAGTGTCGACTTTGAGATCTTCCTGAGTTAATATCTCGATCAAGGAATCTTTGCAGGCTAGGAGAGATACTATCATGAGTACATCGCTGGTTCCATGCGCTTTGTTTGGTAATATCAACATCTGTTTTTCTTTTTCTTCCTGTTTTGTGTTCAGTTTATCATACAATTGAGAAGTCTCATCTTTTTTGATACTGAGGATTAAATTTCTCGCTTCTGTGCAGAGTGCTTTCACGGAGTCGATCTGAAGAATATCACTCAGAAGCACTCTCAGAGTAAAATCAGCACAGGCACCTGCTGTGATATGGGAAAACTGCGTCAAGATAAATTTCCAAGCTTCGCGCATGTTTTCACTTGAGTCATCAGTTAACACCAAGAGTACTTTGGAAGATCCGACCTCTTCGATTGCCTCGCCAATGTTCGATGCTATTTCCACTACACTGCATTCTTTTTTGGGAGTACTTTTCAGGAATACTGGTTGGGGAGTAGATACTGTGTAATTGATTCTATTTAGGTCTGACTCTTTAGCCCACCCTTCGGAAATAATGGCTACTGTCGAAGCAGAGGACAGAATGTCCACGACCTTGCTGTTTACGCGCTCATACTCATCATCAAGCAGTTTTCCAGTAAGCGTACTTTTAGTCGGTGGGGTGTAGGTAATTCTCAAAATCTTGAACGCTTCTTTCCAGTAATGGTTCTCAGCAAAATTCAAAGGAGTGTCAGAACTATACACAGCTCTAGCGATGGCCTCGTCCACTTTCCTGTTCTCTCTAGGTGGCATTTTCAGTGGGTGGGTCTTTTTAACTGGTTGTTGTGATGACTGGGGTAGGTCTATGCATGGCCGTTTTAATGGAGGTTGCCCTTGAGACGAAGATGGACTCTCAACATTAGTCACTGTTTCTATCCTGGTTTCATAATTTGCATTTGTGCTGAAGTCAATGGAACTGGTACTGGCTGAAGGAGTTGGTGGCTTTGATAATTGAATAGACAAAGGAGAGCTTATAGGTATGGCTGCCATTGAAGGGGTCCACCTGTCTGGTTTAACCATTGAAGGAGGATTCCAGGCTTCTTTGGCAATATCAGATGCTGCCTGATCAGATGGCTGATCTCCCTCGCATGTATTCGCACTTCCAACCTCGCTGATACGCCCACCACCTACTTCTTCAATGACTTCTTGTGGACATTGTCTACATTTCAGCAACAAATGCTTTCTCATTTTAGTCACATTTGGGAAAGTGTAGCGCAGGTTGCAGTACCGACAGTAAGACGTCGATCGGGTGTTTCCTTGATCGTCTTTGTTAGTTTCCGTCACAAAGTGTTTCCACACAGCCTTGGTGTCTCGGAACCAGCGACTGTGGGGTCTCGTAGTGGGCGTTAATGATTTATAAATACCGAATGGTTTTGGTGCAATCGGTATCAATGGTAGAGACGTCACCAGGGAAGAAGTTGATGGCTGTTCAGTGCTATCATTAGAGTCAACATCCCCATGGGGAAATATATCATTAGAGTCGACAACAGGTTGCGGTATGACGAGGGCAACGTCCGTGACTTCACGGGGATTGTCGTCAACATATCGTCCAAGTTCAAGTTTGATGTTTTCGGGACAAGATAAGCATTGCTTGACAAGGTGTAGAGTCATCTTCGTCGCATTTGAACGGTAGGTTTTGCTGCAGAAGTTGCAGGTGGATGTCCGACGGAGGCGTCCATCGTTGTCAGTGAATTGGTAGCTGGTGTAATACTGCCAGACGGTAGAGGACGGTGGCATGGTGGATGACAGTCTGTGTAAAGAAAATAAAGGAAATATTGTAAAATCAATGTGTCTTAAAGAGGCATTGGACAAAATTTTGAAATTTTGTTAGTGGATGATTTACACTTCCTGTGTTAGAAAATTACTTTCAATTTCCAGATATCGGGAAAACTTTGATCAAAACCTTCAAAAAAGTCAAAAATATGACTTTTATTTTATTTGTGGATTTTGGGTATGAGGCTATTCTCTAAATGTATTTATTGATGCTATATAATGAGAAAGAGACGAAGTTTGTTTGTTAAACATTCCTTTCACATCACAGCTTGCAGAAAAATCAAAAGAAATTTGGAATTTTTATTAGATCTCCTGAAAAGGCCATTTCTAGAAATTCAACTATAGAGGGCAGTATTTATCGTTGTCGACGACGATAATTAAAAACAAGGGAATATCTAAATATTTTGATATATAGGGTGTGAATTTGACAACGAAAGTTAGCATGCTATCATTATTACCGCTAATCATACTATAATTCACGGGATGTTTGTATGTATGTATGTTTGTTTATAACTCAAGAACCCTTGACCCGATCTGGACCAAACTTGGACCATGTACAGCAATTGGCCCCCTGAGTGTTCTAAGGGGGTCCCGTTGAGGCCATCCAAGGTCAAAGGTCATCTAGAGGTCAAGTCTTGAAATTGTCCAAAAAGTTGACCTAAGGTCATCCCAGGTCATTTCGAGGTCACAGCTATAACTCCAGAACCCTTGACCTTACCTGGACCAAACCTGGACCATGAATAGCAATTGGGGCCCTGAGTGTTTCGGGGGTGGTCCGGTGGAGGTCATCCAAGGTTAAAGGTCATCTAGAGGTCAAATCTTGAAATTGTCCAAAAAGTTGACCTAAGATCATCCCAGGTCATTTCGAGGTCACGGCCATAACTCCAGAACCCTTTATCCTACCTGGACCATGAATAGCATTTGGGCCCTGAGTGTTACAGGGGTGGTCCGGTGGAGGTCATTCAAGGTCGAAGGTCAAATTTTAACATTGTCCAAAAAGTTGTCTTAAGGTCATTACAGGTCATAACTCTAGAACCCTTGATCCTACATGGATTGAATTGGGACCATGAATAGCATTTGGCCCATGAGAATGCTAAGGGGTTATACTCAGCTAGCCGGGCCCGCGCGTAGCACGGGTACCCCACTAGTACTTCAAATGATGCAAAAATCTCAAAACGTTTTGGTGAAAGTTTGGGGATGATGCTGAACTTGTCCAATTAACTTAGGGTACTCAAGTTTGGTTCACAGCAAAACTATAAGATTTTGATCAAATATGGTTTATAGTAAAAACAACATAAAATGAATGAATGTGGCTATCTAAAAACATTTTCAAGTGTGTTTTGTCAAAAAAATTGATTTACCACTAAAAAATGGAAAAAGCACATGCATGCTTTCGTATACTAATATATGTGGAATTAAATTCGGGATCCCAAAATTAATTCAACAAATGGCCATAACACAAAAAGTAAGCATATTTAAGCCAAATCATTTGGAGGGTATTAACCCTAACTCCCAAACGCTTAAAAACTATCTAAGTCCGAATACATCATACAAAAATTTCCCGTTTCCCCTGGGATTTGAACCCTTGACCTCTCGCATCCCGTTCCAATGTCCACCTATGGCAAGCCACCGAGTATGGCCTGCCATGGCAGCACTTTCGTGCCCATCTGTAACCCCGGTCTATGATGTATTTGGACTTAGGCGAATTTCTTGATTTTTGCTTGTTGGATTTTGTTGGACTGAGGAGGGTTAGGGTTATTATTTACCCAAAACAAACTCAGTAGGCTAAAAAATCAAAAGTCATGGGTGACAGGGGGCGCTTCATTTTTAACACTTTATAGTATTGCTTTAAGTCTATAGGGATGTTCCCATGGGAAATTTGAAATGCTACCCATAAAACTTTAAATAAAACAAGAAATGGGGACCCATTCATTTACCAATTTATAATAATAATAATAATCATTTGTAATGCGCCATCAATCTAGTAGTACTATTCCGAGGCGCAAACATGAAATACAAAACAATACAGTTAAAGATATAAACAATAAATACAAAATACATTTGTAGATAAAACCAATTGAAAAGATCAAGTAAAGTTCAATTACATATATGTTTTGTTGTATAAATGAGTCTTTAACAAGTTCTTAAAAGTCTGAAATGAATCACAGCTTCTTATGTTAAGAGGTAATGAGTTCCAGAGCGTTAGCGCAACAAATTGCCCAAATTTATGGCAATTATCTTTGTTCAGTTGGTGCATAATCAATGTATGCAGTAGGGTTTGAACCCCACCCTTTTTATCCAGACACCTTTTATACTGAAAGTTCTCTGAGCCCACCCTTTTTAGAAACTTTGATAAGTTTTTCATACTGACGGGGGTGCTGAATTCATCCCACTTTGGTTCATTGATAAAAACCTAGCTCATTTAGAAAACATAAATGTTGACAAAATATTTTATATCACTATGATGATTAATTTTATTCATTCTGATCCTTGGGAGCTTCTCAGCATAATTCAATTTAAGTCTCATGGTTTTCACAGGTAATAATGGGGTACTAGGTTTCAGTGGCATAGCCAGGTTTCCTATGGCCAGCCGGACCGATCGACTGTTTCTGCAGTATTGCCGCCCGGGGGCCCGGTCGGCTCAACTTTACCAACAGGCGCTTTTTTTACCAACATATGTCAGTAATGGGGGGGGGGGGGGGGGAGGGGCATGGCCCCCCTGGCCCCCCTCTAGCTACGCCACTGCTAGGTACGCCACTGGCAATAACTGGTCCAAACTCCACATTGAAAATATCTGCAT
>JXSR01S028130.1:0-14454 GCA_000969725.1 Ophiothrix spiculata | reverse complement strand
ATATTTTATTCATATTCATAATCTTTGATTTAACTTTTGGACCCATCCCATTTTCAAAGTCATTGTTTTTCTTCCTTTTCACAGTACAGTCATTCTGGTTGTAGATTTTATCTCCACGTTTGAAAGCGATGATTTACACAAGAAGCAGCCCCTGGTGAATTAAGTAACAAGTTGTCACCATTTCACTTGATTTCAAATGAGTTGGTATCCTGAGTCATAACCTGGAAATAGTTTTCATTTTGGGGTGCAGTTCTCTATTATATAGATATGCTGTTGATGTTAAGGTGCAGAATCCATTTATATATTCTCATGCCCCAGGGCTCAACTGGAAGTAGTTACTTTACCTCCAAAATTCTTTATAGTTTTGGAGATGTAGCATAAAATGTAAAAAGTTAATTGATATACATATTTTCCATTTCTAATATGTATTTAGATAACAGCCTCGTGCACAGAGTGTCATACTTGTTTGCTTCTGAAGCTTAATCAAGAAGCAACCTAAGGATTAAACCTCGCAATATGCATTTCAGAGGCCAAGGTCAATTAGTTAAAAAGCAAGTATGAAAATGAACCTTTTTCATTGAAACTTTCAAGGAAAAAATTGAAAACTGTAAAAAAAAAAATCGCCAAAGAACTTAAATTAGGCTGATTTGACAAGAAAAAGCTAAAAACATGTATATTTTAAAAAATAAAAAAGCTGAAATCTGCTGAAAGCTGAAATTTTGATAACTGTTAAAGTAAATTTACACATGTTGAAATTGGAGCCCACACCTTTAAGGTAGAAATGATGTCAAGCAAATTTTCTGTTCTTATTTGTTTCTTGTAAACTCATGAGTTGAAATAATGTTCATATGTGACCCGTCATATCGAAAGGTACCTTAAGGTCGGCAAAATTAAAATTGATTTTTGGTCTCATCTGAAAGATTATATTTTAAGGTTTAAAATGACACCTTGCTTTTGGTTATTGGATGTTCGATTACAAAGTTACATCCAAATTGATAAAAGGTATCGGGCTGATTCCTAAAACTAAAGTTCTGAGAAAATCAAGTTTAAAGTTTCTGTACTTGTTGAACGAGAATGGAGAAAGGATTTTTATCTCGGTTTTTAAAACATTTGTCTTAAGTTTTGGATGTTGGAACCTGATTAATATGATAGAATACACTTCAAAGGTAACGTTTCTGATGAAATTAGAAATTCGACCTTGGACGTGTTTTTTGACTATGCTCAGCTTCAATGGTCTATATCTCGTAATTTACTATGCCTGTATTAAGGTACCTTTCGATATGACGGGACACATATTACTTGTATCACATGATAAAAGCAATAATTTGTGGCATAGGTTGTCTAATTGTTAACCTTGTTAGAATTAATGGACATGGTTTGCGATGCAAGAAATATACTGGATTGAAGTTTAGTGAAAATAATATCCTGCTGCAAAAGTAGTTATCATATCATAAGCTGTTTTATTCCTTTTTCTAAGATGTGTGAATTTTAAGTCTGAATATTTCTACAGAATTTGTTGTTTTTAGTTCAAAATTGGTTTGGCACTTTATGGCTAGGCCTATATCTCAGAAGTTGACAGGCCTACTATTAAGACAAGAAAAATGTCATGTTTTGCCTGGGAATACCTTTTTCTCATCATTTATTTGCAGTTTGTTTTTGCTCAACCTAGCAATCTTTACCCCAGAGGTCAATGACCTTCCAAATAAGCATAGTACTGTAACCCCTATTCTGCTATATGTTTTCCTCACATAATTATCCCGTAGCCAATCACACGCCATCGTAATAATCATCATCTAATGCTTAGTTACCCTCTAGGATTTATCCATTTTCTTATTTTCTGCTACAAAATTTGTCAGAATCACAAGTGTAATTTGTGTGACATTTTTTAGCTTTAGGACCTGAATCAATTCACATCTTATTTTGAATTGATTTGGGTTTAAAGAAGGACTGGAGGGGGTAGCGAGAATCCAGAGGAAGTGAACTTGGGAACATAAAGCATGTGTTAAAAGTGGACCCCGCCCAATAAAAGCTGAGGTTTGGAGACATTTTGGCTGTTTCCTCCCAGGTTCATGATATATGGGATCACTCAGTACTCATGCCCTACTATTCGCTACATACAGGTTACCTAGTCAGGAGAACAGGTGGTTTGGTGCTGATAATGTTTAAATGCTCTCTCCATGTTGAGCCAATTTCCGGGTATTCACAAACAAACAAGTATTTTTTCAATTTAGTGTTTGTAAATCTCTTGGTGTATTTCATGTCTGGGACAATTTTGCTACACCCACTGAACCCTGAACCTGGACCCTGAATCTGTTATGTTAACGTTTTTAGATTTATTGGAGAGTAATGGACCATAGTTACAGAATAAAAGAAGATGTCAGGACCTTCCAATCAAGCCTGCGTCCAACAGGATTTATTTGAACAAGTTGTCATGAAAGGTATTGGTGATGAAACTTCAGCACAATTAGCAGATATCATCTCAATTATGCACTCCAGATATATGGTTTATCACTATACCTTTTGTGACAACGAAAAATCCCATTGGAAGCAAGGCACGATGGGAAGGTCCCTATATCTTCTTTTGTTACAGACTAGTACCAGGCAGAGAAAAATGTTTAGAGAGATAGTAAGTAAGGGCTGCTACAAAAGATCCTGCTTACCATTACCCAGGCCTGATGTATTCATTTTTAAAAGACATTTCTTGTTTAAATGATTGTTTGTCGATGCATGGAATGCCTATTGCATTATACATTTTCTATGCGTAAAGTGGGCTGGCAAATTTCCTGTGTTCTAAAAGTTGAATTATGTGTCCTTTTCCTGTGATAAAAATATCATGTGCATTTTCACATCAATCGACTGTCTAGGTAGCGTTGTCCACCTCGTATCGTGGAAAACTTTGGAGCTTAGCAAAAGGGATTAAAATGATAGTGAATTCTATTTTAACTTGAACTGATTACCGTGCTAATGGAAACTATTACTGTTTTATACTGTAGTGTACTATTTAGTTGCTAGCCAGGATTGTGAGAATTCCTAGATTCTGCTTTTTCGTTGATTTGCAACATATGGAAGCCGTTAGCTTTATCAATGTCAACCATCTTACAGTATCAAAGTCAAGTTCTTTATCAGAGTAAGGTGACTGTATGAAGCTTAACCCTGCCAGGTTTGTGATGGGGTAAGCTTATCAAGTATAGCCAGATTGCTATTTTATAATGATGTTAACAGATGGGCCCTTTGAAAACCCTGCTAAAATGATACATTTAAAGTTCCTCTGAATGAAGTCGTTTTCAACCATTTCTTAAGATTTTGTTTGTTCTATTCCCCGAAACCATAAAAGCTGTACTTAAGCTATAAGGAAGTTCATGGTTTGTAATTCATTTAACCAAGGATGTCTTTTTTAAATAACATAGAAATATATTTGTTTATGACAACCTGGAAGCATATTTGAAAAGTAATTGCACTACTAAATACCAAGAAATGTTGAAAATACAATCATTACAAATTTCATGTGAGATTTCCACCCTTTTTTATTTTTGTCTTTTCCTCTGTCCTAATTTGGGCAAAGTTGGATGTGTTGTGGAAATATGGTATAATAATAGGTTGCAAAAATGCCTTTCAATTGGTAGGCATAATTCAAAATTGCAAAATCTGTGTGCCATAAATAGGGCCTACCTATCCAACTTGAAATCATGGTCATGCAAAAGCTTAGTTTTTCTTGGCAAATGTAGGTTGGTGCATTGCTCCCCCCCCCCCAAGGCTTCAAGCCTGCTGATGGTACATTTCTCCCTCCTATGGTTTCAAGCCTGCTGGTGCATTACTATCCTCCCATGGCTATGAGCCTGATTGTGTATGCTGGTGCATTACTACCCTACCATGGCTACAAGCCTGCTGGTGCATTACTACCCTACCATGGCTACAAGCCTGCTGGTGCATTACTACCCTCCCATGGCTATGAGCCTGGTCGTGCATTGTTCCCTCCCCATGGGCTTTAAGCCTGCTGGTGCATTACTACCCATCCATGGCTACAAGCCTGGTGGTGAATTGCTCACTTCCCATGGCTATGAGCCTGGTGGCGCATTGCTCCCTCTTCACAGCTACAAGCTGGTGGTGCATTACTTCCTCCCCATAGCTACACACCAGGTGTTAGAGTGCTCCCTCCCTGTGACTACAAGCCTGGTGGTGAATTGCTCTCCTCCCATGGCTATGAGCCTGGCGGCGCATTGCTCCCTCGTCACAGCTACAAGCTGGTGGTGCATTACTTCCTCCCCATAGCTACACACCAGGTGTTAGATAGAGTGCTCCTCCCTGTAACTACAAGCCTGGTGGTGCATTGCTCCCTCCCATAGCTACATGCTGGTTATGCATTACCCCCTCCCCATAGCTACACCCAGGTGGTGCATTGCTCCCTCCCATAGCTACATGCTGGTTATGCATTACCCCCTCCCCATAGCTACACCCAGGTGGTGCATTGCTCCCTCCACATGACTATAAACCTGGTTGTGCTCCTCCCATAGCTACATGCTGGTGGTGCATTACCCCCTCCCCATAGCTGCACACCAGGTTGTGCATTGGTCCCTCTCCACAGCTACAAGCCTGGTGGTACATTGCTCCCTCCCCATGGCTACAAGCAAGCTTGGAGGTGCATTGCTTCTCCATGGCTATAAGCCTGGTGGTGCATTGCTCCCTCTCCATGGCTACAAGCCTGCTGGTGCATTGCTCCCTCCCCATAGCTACAAGCCTGGTGGTGCATTGCTCCCTAACAATTTCTACAAGCCTGCTGGTGCATTGCTCTTTCACCAAGAGTACAAGCATGCAGTTCACACTTCAGCTCTACCTTGGACTTTTTTGGTTTAAGTGAATACTATCTTGTTTCATTTCATAAATAGGTGAAGTCAGTATATTAAGTTTCAATTCACTATTATGACTTTGAATGAAACTTTGTGACCTAAAATGACCTGTTCATGACATAATTTGTATTCAGCCCCTTTATTTCAAACAGTTACAAATAAAAATGATTTTGATTAAGTGTCGTTGGTCTTGGAAAAAGCTTAATTGTTTCTGTTTAAAGTGTGAAACAATATAGTATCAACGTTTTGGTTTTAAAATATGGATAAACATACTGAAACAAAAGCTAGGACTAGGTGTATTTAAAAGCAAGTGCCCCTAGTCTATTCCTGATCCAGGTATTGTCTTGAATTTCTGGTTAACTAAGTGAAACAAATGTGGTTACAGGTATGAGTTTATGTAGACATATTACTGCTATATGGAGGCGGTGTCTTCCTTCCTTAGCTCTGATAGGCATGTGATAGCAAGACAACCATTTCCGTTGAAAATTCCTCTTTATTGTCTACGCTAATGGAAATAAAAATAGTGTGGTTGAAATGTTATTTTAGGGCAACTTGATGGGTGTTTTATTGGTTAACTTTTGAAGAGCACGGTTAACCTTTTAAAGAGAACTACGTGAGGGGAAATGTGTAGCTTGCTTTAGAACTTTCTCTGTCATTTTTGTCTCGCCTGAAAATTTTTCAGAAGAGACATAGTGATCCTATTTTCTGTCCGGCATCCGGCGTCCGCCGTCCGGAGCATATCTCGGAAACCGCATGCCCTACGTTAATGATATTTGGTAACTGGGTACACCCGGAGCCCAACTGGATCCAGCAACAATTTTGGCGCAAAATATGCTAATTAAGTACCTAATTTGCATAATTTATGCATAAAATTGTTTAAATGGCATATTTTACCAACCGTGCACCCTACATTCATGAAATTTGGTGGGTAGGTGAGGATAGAGCTGCGCTTGTGCCAGCTGCAATTTGAGCGCAAAATATGCTAATTAAGTACCTTATTTGCATAATTTATGCATAAAATGTTGCTTATTTTCAACTTTGTCCGATTTCAAAGATTAAGGTGTCAAATTGTTTGTCTTGGACCAGCGATCAAAAGTGCCAATGGTATGACCTTTCCCTTGGGATCTACCCCACAACTGAATGATTAAGTAGGCGGTCGATACGCAGGCGAGACTACTGGTTCGCGAACCATCTTTTTTAAACTAGTCTGCATAGTTCATAGTTGTACCTGATTCTGGTTGTGAGTCTGTACCAAAACTTCTACCCAAAGACAGCATTGGCAACATATCTTTGTAGCTGTGTGTCATAGCTGAACATTGCAGGGAATGAACGGTTGAAAACATTGATCATATGAAACTATACAGGGGACGTTTAGGGGCCGCTTCAAAACTCAATCAGCCAGGACCGTCCAGAACCAGCAGACAACTGCCGGTTGAGTTTTGAAGCAGCCCTTTAGCAAATACCTTATAACGTATTTACTATATGTGCCTAGGGGAGGCACTCATATGTTTAGTGACCCCCATCACCAAAATTATTAGTGTTTCACCAGCTGGGAGCATATAGCGTATACCGTATATTTCTGTGTGATTAAGGCCTTGAACACTGGCTGATAATTGTGGCCAAGATACACAAACTCACCTCTGATGCAAGCCCATAGCTAGGGGAGATGTGATGTGGGTGTTACACCCCCTTCCTTAAAGATTTGACAATATACAAAAAGTAAAAGGAAGTCTATAAGATAAATCTTACAAATGTAAATAAACCTCCCTAAACCTATTTTTAGGTTAGACTGAAATGCAGTTGTGGGGTCGACCAATGATCATTTTTCATCTTAAAGGTCTTACATCTTTTGAAAAAATATTGGCTACAGGCCTGCTCTGGTTGCTCAGTGTATGGAGTTTGAGGAGTAATTTGATGATCATGAAAAACATGTCTTTTAATTGTACTTAATATTTCAAATATTTTGATTCATTCCAGGTTCCAGAAGAGAGATTGTTTGACAGAGGTGAAGCTAATACCAACTTTGAAAGTCTTCTATTTGGAAAAGCAATCCTCGATGAACTTAAAGAGCTCGCTGATTCAGTGACCAAATCCCACACAAATATTCAACCAATAATTGTTGAACCAAACCCTGACCACAAGGACGTCCAGTGCACTGACCGCTCAGATGACCAGTCTACTTTGGTTGGTGTCACAGACCAAAGTATAGGAGGAGCCAAGGGAGCCCCTGGTAACGAAAATGACTGTGATAATAACCAAGCTGTGAATCATCTTATGAATAAGACTTCTGAGGGATTTGACTTTCACAGAGGCATTCTCCCTGCTAGTCTAGAAAGCATTAGTGCTGCAAGTAAACAAGATCTAAAGGATACTGCTCAAGCCCTGCTGGACAAAAGTTTGCTCACTTTAGAACAATTTCTGGATAGTATAAGTGATGTCATCTTGACCACACCATACCTTGATACCTCGGATTTTGAAACCAATTGCATGAAATGCTGGGGTTTATTAGCAGCTATTCAGGGTCTTGTAAGTCTTAGCAAGCCACAGGTAACAGGACAATCGGAAGATGACTTTCGTAAGAAAATGTTGCAGCTAATGCAACGTGTTGTGGCTAAATTTGGTGGAAAGCAGCATTGCAACTTACTGATATATGAAGCTGTTCATTGTATAGAACAAGTTTCTATAGGGAAGTAGTAGGTGGTAGTTCAGTGATTTTACGTCATTCGCGTCAGTCACTGATGTTAACATTTGCCATTGGGTCTATCCCACATAACCACATAGTCTACACCCATTACCAATTAGTTGAACAACCATATAGATTCTGATAATGACATGGCATCCTTGTCCAATGGACCACCTTCCACTTTGCCACATCTGGTGCCACACCACAGAATTAAAAACTCAGTTTTGGACTGGTTTTAGACGAAAGCCTTGAAATTTTACCATGGTAGTCTAGAGATCAAAAATGGCAACAAATTAATAAAGCCAAATCTAAGATTAGATTCCTTAAAACATTCACTATACCTCTTCCACATTTTTAGATCCACATTAGGCATATATCGCATGTTTTAGAGACATTAGAGCATAAGCCCTCCCCCTTCCAAAAGTTGGCCTATTTTTCAGTGTGGGCCCCTTTTGTTCAATATTAAAGGGGCATTGGGCAAAATTTTGAAATTTTGTTTGTGGATGATTTACACTTCCCATGTCAGAAACTAACAGTCAATTACCAGATATCGGGAAAATGTTGATCAAAACCTTCAAAAAAGTCAAAAATTTAAATTATATTTTATTCTATGATTTTGGGTATGAGGTATTCTCTAAACATATTTATTAATGCTATACAATGAGAAGGAGCCAAAGATTTGTTTGTAAAACATTCGTTTCACATCATAGATTGCAGAAAAATCAAAAGAAATTTGGAATTTTCATTAGATCTCACGAAAAAGCCAATTCTAGAAATTCAACTATAGAGGGCAGTATTTATCGTTGTCGACAACGATAATTAAAAATAAAAGAATATCTAAATATTTTGATAGATAGGGTTTGAATTTGACAATGGAACTTTGCATGCTGTCATTATTACCACTAATGCTTCAAATGATGCAAAAATCTCAAAATGTTTGGGAAACAGTTTGGGGATGATGCTGAACTTGTCCAATGCCCCTTTAATATAATTGTGCCCTACCTGCAGGGTTTACCTACTTTGAATTGCACCCTCTCTTTTTGTGGTTGCTATTCTCAGGCAATGTTGGTCATGCCTCTTCACCACCAGTTTTTATCAGGTATTCATCCGTGGTTTCAACAACTCACCGTATCTTGTCATATGGGAGCGTTGTTGATTTGTGATAAATCTAGTTGATGTTCCAATAAGTGTGTCAGGCACGGCACAGCGTACGCGGAGGTGCATTAACGCAGTACATGTAAGTCGGCGCACTGTTCATCACGTTCAATTGTGTGCAGTTAAACTGTGGAAAAGACTAGGAAAATATTTGATTCCAAGTGTATCAGTCCTTTATCGAAATGACAAGGAAGTCCAAATTTTATCAAATTATGTATGTATTAAGGCAATGAGGGGCTTGTTTAAAAAAATAAGTCCAAAGACAAGACTTTCCGCAAAGTAAGGACATTATTAGTTATCCCCTGTTTGTTCATGTAATACGAGAAAATATTAATGGTTTGGGTTCGTATCACACGAGGCTGAAAGCCGCCTCGTGTGATACGAACCCAAACCATTAATATTTTTCGTATTGCATGAGAACAAACAGGGGATAACGAATTTATCACTCAGTAAACACAAACGTTCATAGCATACATTTGAAAATACTAGGAAAAATGCTTGGAAAATTGTTATTTTTATATTTCATAACATTGCAATCAATTTTAGATTTGTAATTTTCCGGGTTTGATTGACAGCTATGCGCGTCGTTTCTATCGGCATCGCATAGGACAACGCGTGGCTGTTAGTCTCACACGCACAGCAGCTGCGCACGCTTTGTAATACAGCTATCATGTTCCGAAAGCGATACGAGTTGGACTGGTGAAAGAGCTGTATGATACGAGTTTTCCTATCACATAGAGGATTTCGTATCATATAGAACTCTGAAGATACTGAAATATCCTTTTCAGTTATTCACCAATGAAATTGTTGTATTTTTATCTACTGAGTGATAAAGAATATAATCAGGTTTCTAAATCATATAGGACCTATATATTTACTGTATCACAAATGTTTTAAGCATTTAATATTTTATATACTGCAATTTTTCTCATTTGATTGGTTAAAAGATTTCTTACCTGATGATCAGTTTCGGTCAAGTCAACATTTTCCTATATTTTCATGGTGCATAGTTATTTGCCATGCGTGGATCATGACTGAGAAATGCAACTATCAAACTATACTCTATAAATCTTGAAGTATGTAACAAGCAGCCGATTAACACGCATAAACCAATTTGACCATATGGGGAAGTAAATTAGTCCATATTTTGCTAATCATATCCAAGTACCTAATCTTGCTGAATGTTCAATGTTTGTCCATGTTGGTAGCAACAAAATCAGCCTAAAATAATATCAAAATCATGGACGATTCTTGTACAAAAAATATTAGTGCGCAGTGATCTGGTGTTAATCATTCATTATAAGTCTCTTTTACAATCCAAAAACACCAGTTCACAATGTTGTAGAATACAAGGGATATGCTATGTATCATGTAACAGAGTCTGATTGCTTGCTGCATACTTTCAAAGTTTATAGAGTATAGTCAAGCATAAGAGAAGATATAGTGTGTATCCCATCATGCATTGCTTCCTATGGGAAATTTTGTACAGGAAGTCATGTGAGTAGTTAGTGATGAAACATGCCTAAAATGCAAGTTAACAACAATTGACTTAGATTTATGGTCATTTTGTCACTAACTACTCACATTATTTCCTATACAAACAATCCTATAGGAAGCAATGCATGATGGGATACACACGATATCTTCTCTTGTCAAGCATTATTGCTGTATGTGCGCAATGTTGCGAGATATGTAAGATGGGATCACATGCTTCAAGCAAGGACACAACCCCATCAATGATCAAACCCAGAGTGCAAATAGCTAGGCCTGTTGTCTATGTGGTTATCAAGAGAAGATATTGTGTGTATCCCAGCATGCATTGCATCCTGTGG
Organism: Ophiothrix spiculata; assembly: GCA_000969725.1. Taxonomy (NCBI): domain Eukaryota; kingdom Metazoa; phylum Echinodermata; class Ophiuroidea; order Amphilepidida; family Ophiotrichidae; genus Ophiothrix; species Ophiothrix spiculata. The sequence goes on along the minus strand of JXSR01S028130.1, from coordinate 3,940 downwards.
GATTGTTTATATGGGAAATCATGTAAGTAGTTAGTAATGAAATGACAATAAATCAAAGTTAATTGTTGTAATCTTACATTTTGGATATGTTTCATCACTAATAAGAGAAGATATTGTGTGTATCCCATCATGCATTGCATCCTGTGGGATTGTTTATATGGGAAATCATGTAAGTAGTTTGTTATGAAATTACAATAGAGAAAGCAATTTTAAACAAGTGTGTTTTCAGCTGTACTAACTACTCACATGACTTCTTGTATAAAATTTGCCAAAGGAAGCAATGCATGATGGGATACACACGATATCTTCTCTTGTGGTTCTCTATGATATCAATTTCACAATGGTCTATGATTTGATAGACATAGACATAGACATAGCTTTATTTCCACAATGTTAAGTATACATGTACAGTAAAACAAAAATAATTTTGATACAATATACAGATAAAACATGTGGAGGAGAACTGGATAATAAGCTTTAAAGGCCTGTAAAGTCCCAGTCTCCTAGAGATACATATGAAATGATACTCAAGTTACATTACATGTAAATAGGTTAAACATCTAATATCATCAAAATGATCAACTCAACCTAATACTGTGATATTAAAGCTTTCTTATATGAATTTTTGAATAATTTAGTGGTTTTAGATGATTTAATATGTTGATGGGGAAATAGTGGTCTACTTTGGGTTCAAAACTGTGTTTGATAATCAATTATGTAAAAATTTGATTAAATGTAACTGCCTGTGTGGCTGTTTTACAATTATAATCATATGCAATATCTTAAAAGATCCAGAACTTGTTTGGTTGTTGATATCATGATGTTATATAATTGGCAATCAGATAAAGCATTTGTACGATTGGAATTGTCAATATTAATTGTGATAATATTATATTTGTAATAAATGACGATAAAGGACTTTGCATCTTGCGTGTATCTCTGGGTTTGTGAATGTATTTATGATGGAGCCCAGTTAATGTTAAAATAAATCGGACAAAGAATAGTGGATACTTAGGTCCATATGTATATAACAGGACATAGTTAGTCCTGGACTAAGTTACTAAAGAATTAAAAAATAACACGTTTTAGGGATGTTTGATAACTTATGTTCTGCCTTAAAGATTACTGAAATTTGGTTGTTGTAGAACATTTGGTTTTTTTTCCATTAGTCGAACTGGATTTTGTTCTATAATTTCAAAGTTCTAAAACAGATAAATGAATCAAATACAAAAAGTTTCTGTATAAATAGTCAAACAAGAACTACATGAATTATTAGTAGATTTCTCACATGAAACATGAAGTTTTTCAAAGGATTAAATTTCACTTAGTTAGGGATTAACTTAATAAGTTTTCTGCACGTGGACCTCGGAGTGGAAAATAATGTGTTCATTTTACTCAACCCACTCCCATGCTTTGCTACAGAGTTGTTTATACAGCAAAACCTCTTTATGATGAAATCTGATTGAAAAAATCAGGACCAAGTATACTTTAGGTCCCATCCAAGTTTTAGGGTTAGGGTTAGGGTATGTTTGGGGTAATAGTGATAGGGTCGGATCATGGTTAGTAAGTTAGGGTCGGGTCATAGTTAGTGAGTACAGGTCGGGTCATGGGTGATATGACGATCCAATTTCTCTGTTCAAGCAAAGTTGTGATGAGTTTCCACTGTATACTGTATCCACTTGTCCATTTCAACTATTTGCCATTTGACAAACTCTTAAATTATTAAATACCCTCTCTGTCAAATGTTTGATAAATCATCCTGAGCCTGAGTTTTGTGACACTGGTATACAAATATTGACTGCTCATGAGGGTTATTCTGTCGGACGCACTGATGTCACAGAATAGAATGCTGTCCTGTGATTGGTCAATTGAGGCTGTTCCATGTTACTCCCTGGCGTGAAACATTGCATTGGAGGTCAATGAAAAAGTCTACAAAATTTACATTTTCAGCTAAATTGATTTTTGTAACAACCCCTTTCTTTGATATATTGTTCAAAAATGTGTCCTTCAACTTTATTAATAGAAAAATTTAAAGAATCAGAGCGGAAACATAAAATATTTTGGAAATATTGGTTCACTCCATAGACATCGCACAGTAAGTTTCACGCCAGTAACAAGGACTGAGTACGCCAAATTCAACAACTGCGTCCGACAGAATAGTCAAAACTATTGGCCAAAAGTGATCTTGAAACTATACACTATTTCCCAAGACCAAAATAGTAAGATAATAGGCTCAAGATCACTGAGGGAAATAGTTTTTACTATTGCCAGTAAGAAAAATCAGTCAATATTTGTTTTATATACCGATTTTGTTTTGAGTAGGCAATAGTAAAAACCTAATGACTGGCTCAAATCATGTTGATCGATATATAATATGAAATAAACAGTAAATATATTCTGAAAACCAACTAGGCAAGTTGGTACAGTATATTGGATATGAATTGATGTGGACATGTATATAAGAATTGTTTGATAATTCCAAGAGAAAAAAAGTAGCTTGCACACATCTAAAATGTACAAACTTATCTGGAACAATATTGTTGATTTTAGAATAACTTCTGTAATTTGTATTCCCAGATGCTGGTAGAAACTCAAAAATAATAGAATAGGAAAAAATAGGTTTAAAATAATTGATGATATAGCACTTTATCAAGTTCAGCTGGTCTGAGACAGCAAATAGTCTTGAAATTCCCCTTCCAATCGAGTTAAAATCTACAAGAAACTTGACAGCTCAAGTAATCATTGCTATCAATTGCATATAAACCATGGGATATATTGCCACACCATAGGCAGAGGTGACACCCATACCCTCATTTCTTCTGTCCCCCATCATGTCTGGATATCCGCGGTAGGCTTAAGCAGTAGTCAAGGGGAAATGGGGATAGGCACACTAGGGAGTTATTGGGGTACAGCGTCTGGAAAGGGGAGGGGGAAATAATATCAGCTATTGTACTTGCTGTATTTTATTTTGAGTGTAAATCGTTGGCAAAGCTTACAGATCTGATGCTGGTCTTCATCTTTCTGTTTCTTTTGAAGCCAAAGGGACAAAAAAGGTTTGTCTTTGTTTTGTGTTTTGCATTGCTTTTGAAAGTCAAGATTTCATCACACTTTCTTATTTATTGTAGATTATTAAGAAAAGTTTGGAACAATTATATGTTTGGAACCATTTGTATATTGTTAGGTCAGTGAAAAGGGTAGCCTTTTTGAATGCATGCATGTCCATGATAAGGTTACAAATTAGCATTCAAGATATCCATGTTTAGGGTGCAAACTGGAAAGGCATGCTTGGGGATGATAACATGTGAAAGTAATGTATCCTGGGAAGCTTCCAATATTACTAGTACCAAATTACGGCATGTATCAGTTTTCTGAGCTTTTGTGATCTAATGAAATAGCACAGAACTTATTATTGAGGGGTTGAGCCTCGCTAAGGTCAACGACTGGTTTATATACTGGTGCAAGACATTTTCCAGTTGCTCTGTCGACCCAAGCACGTTGGGGAGCTGTTTAAGGGAATAATACAATCTATGTGTTAAAAGGGCTGAATGTTACCAGTGCTTTGCCTTGAATGAAAAAATCAGCGATTAATATTTTTTGAAGAGAACATCCCCAATGCTTTGATTTGGAAGATAACATATCCAAAGCCATATGCTTTGGATATCTTCGTCAAATCAAAGTATTTGTCATGTTCCCTTCCAACATTAGTTTCACGCTTTACTCCGTTATGGTCTATGGAAGGCGGACTACCATTTCAAGGGGACTTAAGATTCATTTCACACCGGGTTTCGAACTTCGAAAAAGTAACACTCGTTAAAGCATCTGAAACTAATAATCCATTCTTGTTTTGATGTTCACCGTCGTCAACACAGACTGTTATTGCTTGAGTATTACCGCCCTCTTAAAGGTTGGCATTATATGCATTTCAATATGGTATTTCAAC
>JXSR01S028129.1:724-12386 GCA_000969725.1 Ophiothrix spiculata | reverse complement strand
ATGACCGGCATTTTTGGTTTCGCCACCGGAGTTTTTTAACAACCGACCGGTAGTCATGATAACGGTACCGGGGGTCCCCAACGGCTTTCCGTATGCTGCCGTCGCTGATCAACAAGCCGAATGATGTGGGTATTGTAAATGTTTAATGAATCACACATAATTGAAAGGCAATCAGAATTCAAACATCATATAATTTGCATTGAGTATATGTGGGAAAATTGATTATTTTCGGTTGATTTTTAAAAGAATCTTTGTAGCTTGTGCATTCGAGGCAGGGACAAAACATAAAAAAGATAAAGCAAAGTTTACCAATATTGTAATTTTTCTCTATATAAATAATGATCTCCATTTAGAAAAATACATCATTTTTTATCATTTACGTTAACTGTATCAACCCATTTGAAGGTAGGGTAATAATCGTGGATTTTCGTAATACCAGGCTATTGACAAATTAAACTAAAAACGTTAGGGAAAACTGTTTATTCCTTTTCACTTACTAGTAATATTTTTATCAGCTACATTAATAATTTAAAAAATACACGTTTGTGATGACTCACCCCGAAAAGATGGACTTTGCGACAGAACACTTTTCAAGATACAGGTGAAAATAGGCAGCAAAAAACAAAGAGAATAAGAAAAATTTCCAGCAGATTTTCTGTGTAAAACTTGATCGCCTTGATCAATTTCAACAAGTAAGGTGTCATTTTAAAGCTTAGAAAATGTTGCAACAGAATTTTTTTATCAAAATTGATATTATCTTCAAAGTCCCCCCTTTCGGGGTGAGACATCACATTGTATCTCTTCGTGTCATCGTATTCCCAGATCAGCTGGTCGACCGAAATTGACAAAGGTGGTCATTGAATCATAAATAGTAAAACATTTGAAATCTAAACATGGTATACCAACATTAAATATATATATGTGTGGGAAACTTAAATCAGTTTGAATTTTGAGAAATATTGGACATTCAAAATGATGCAGCGTAATATAATATGCTTCTGAGCTCGATATACTAGTAAACGTTTACATGGTTTATAGCGAAAGAATAAAATATCCCATTTCACACTAATGTAACACTGCAATGTGTTGAAGGATAATCAAATGATATTATGGTCGACAGACACTTGTACCAATGATTAACTATCAAAGACCTCTATACATCAGATTTATGGTTGCCACAATTTATTGGTATCGGTATGATGTTTTTGTAAAGGACAATGATTGGCCTATCTGTTTTTGATGTTGATTTAATTACACCGAAAAATAGACTAAGATATTTTATACAAGTTTTGTTAGTGTTATTAACAATAATTATTGACAATTATACGAGCATACAAGTTTTGACGTTGATGTGGTTAATTGTTTAAAACGGTCAAGGATACATGTATGTACAAACCTTAATGTGGTACAATATGAAATTCTGGTACCTGATATGAGCATTGCTTAATCATGTTAATCAGCTATCAACATTGTCACTGTTGTGGCCTATTGAAAATATTATGTCAACATTTGCATAACAACCGGCTGACAAATTTACAACAACTAACAAAGCATCAACCTGGTGACTTGGTGAGAAATAAATTAGAATAAAAGAAAGAACTGGGAAATGAAGAAATGAAAAGTAAGGAAATGATTTTGATATTATCTTTTCATGTCTTTATTTGTTATTGTTTATTGGCATTGATAATCGATCATTTCACCAAATCCAAATACTTGCTGCAGGCATTAATCATCGCCTAAACATATTCTGCATGTTTCGAAAAAAAAACCCAAATCACACGACAATTCATCATATCTTAAAATTATGGGTGGGACATCTATAAAGCATGTATCTTGTGCGTAGTATTATTGTATCTGCTTGACTCCAATATGCTCCAACCAAAGTCGACACTTGTTCGTTTTGTTTCCAAAAATAAGCACACGCACACACATAGCATTGTGACATCTTCTTTTTAACCAACCCAACGACAACTGTAAACACACCCACTGCATGCCACCCCCCCTCTCTCTCCCTGGTCAACAGCCCGAAAGATATCGTCATTGTAAAAGTTCACTGAGTCACATATAATGAGAGTCATTTAGAAAGAAAACCTTATAAATAATCATCAAATAAATGTGTGGGAAAATATATGATTCTCGGCTATTATTTTATTTTGTGAAGTTAAATTCTTCTCCAAATAGTTTAAAACAATATGCTTCGTGATTTTCTAAGTGTTTCCATTAGCAGACCAAATTGGACTGCAACCTGTTATATGATCGTGGTGTTCTTATGAAGCAGGCCCAGATGGTGATTATGAATTGGATTATGTTCTGATGTAATTTTAAAAGCTATATTGTTAGTGAATAAATGTCGAATGATGCTAAATGTTTGATTTTGTCCCTACTTGTTAAGATACGTGGATTTTCGTAATACCAGGCTATTGACAAATTAAACTAAAAACGTTAGGGAAAACTGTTTATTCCTTTAGATCGACTAGTAATATTTTTATCAGCTACATTAATAATTTAAAAAAAAAAACATATTTGTGAAGACTCACCCCGAAAAGGGGGACTTTGCGACAGAACACTTTTCAAGATACAGGTGAAAATAGGCAGCAAAAAACAAAGAGAATAATAAAAATTTCCAGCAGATTTTCTGTTGTAAAACTTGATCGCCTTGATCAATTTCAACAAGTAAGGTGTCATTTTAAAGCTGAGAAAATGTTGCAACAGATGGAATTGAAAAAAATCAAAATTGATATTATCTTCAAAGTCCCCCCTTTCGGGGTGAGCCATCACATTTTATATCTTCGTGTCATCATATTCCCAAATCAGCAGGTCGACCGAAATTGACAAAGGTGGTCATTGAATCATAAATAGTAAAACATTTGAAATCTAAACATGGTATACCAACATTAAATATATATATGTGTGGGAAACTTAAATCAGTTTGAATTTTGAGAAATATTGGACATTCAAAATGATGCAGCGTAATATAATATGCTTCTGAGCTCGATATACTAGTAAACGTTTACATGGTTTATAGCGAAAGAATAAAATATCCCATTTCACACTAATGTAACACTGCAATGTGTTGAAGGATAATCAAATGATATTATGGTCGACAGACACTTGTACCAATGATTAACTATCAAAGACCTCTATACATCAGATTTATGGTTGCCAGAATTTATTGGTACCGGTATGATGTTTTTGTAAAGGACAATGATTGGCCTATCTGTTTTTGATGTTGATTTAATTACACCGAAAAATAGACTAAGATATTTTATACAAGTTTTGTTAGTGTTATTAACAATAATTATTGACAATTATACGAGCATACAAGTTTTTACGTTGATGTGGTTAATTGTTTAAAACGGTCAAGGATACATGTATGTACAAACCTTAATGTGGTACAATATGAAATTCTGGTACCTGATATGAGCATTGCTTAATCATGTTAATCAGCTATCAACATTGTCACTGTTGTGGCCTATTGAAACTATTATGTCAACATTTGCATAACAACCAGCTGACAAATTTACAACAACTAACAAAGCATCAACCTGGTGACTTGGTGAGAAATAAATTAGAATAAAAGAAAGAACTGGGAAATGAAGAAATGAAAAGTGAGGAAATGATTTTGATATTATCTTTTCATGTCTTTATTTGTTATTGTTTATTGGCATTGATAATCGATCATTTCACCAAATCCAAATACTTGCTGCAGGCATTAATCATCGCCTAAACATATTCTGCATGTTTCGAAAAAAAAACCCAAATCACACGACAATTCATCATATCTTAAAATTATGGGTGGGACATCTATAAAGCATGTATCTTGTGCGTAGTATTATTGTATCTGCTTGACTCCAATATGCTCCAACCAAAGTCGACACTTGTTCGTTTTGTTTCCAAAAATAAGCACACGCACACACATAGCATTGTGACATCTTCTTTTTAACCAACCCAACGACAACTGTAAACACACCCACTGCATGCCACCCCCCCCTCTCTCTCCCTGGTCAACAGCCCGAAAGATATCGTCATTGTAAAAGTTCACTGAGTCACATATAATGAGAGTCATTTAGAAAGAAAACCTTATAAATAATCATCAAATAAATGTGTGGGAAAATATATGATTCTCGGCTATTATTTTATTTTTTGAAGTTAAATTCTTCTCCAAATAGTTTAAAACAATATGCTTCGTGATTTTCTAAGTGTTTCCATTAGCAGACCAAATTGGACTGCAACCTGTTATATGATCGTGGTGTTCTTATGAAGCAGGCCCAGATGGTGATTATGAATTGGATTATGTTCTGATGTAATTTTAAAAGCTATATTGTTAGTGAATAAATGTCGAATGATGCTAAATGTTTGATTTTGTCCCTACTTGTTAAGATATGATCTTTATGGTTAGCACCAGACTATAGTAACTCCCGACTAAGTTAAAAACCCTCCCATTTTCTATAACAGATAGTTGAATCGAATTATAAATAAATCTTTTAAAAAATTATTGAAATTATCCTAAATTTCTTTTGTCAGGGGATCACATTTCATTAGTACGGGACTAATTTGAGTCCAACTCGTTTCTGCATACAGACCTAATGGGATACCACATATTGATAAAAAATGAGATGTTGACCGAAGTTTAGGTCTAATCCAAAATTAGGTCCAATCTTTAGGTCCAATTCACAATTAGGTTTAGGGTAATACTTTTCCTAATTAATTTACAGCAGTAATTACAAGGTAAAACAAAGATTGGTTGGTGGTGGCCAATTATGACGTGATAAAATAATAAGGTTTATGCGAAGGCTTTTCCGTATTTTATTCAATCTTTTTTTTTGGTTGTGTACCATAAGACTACTATTAAGTCGACCTCTTTTAGCCTTTGCTTTACTACTTAATTGAAAACCTTATTTTCTTAATAATTGAAAAATGAGCTATTGTGAAGCTAAGGAAGAATAACACGATCCTTCCAAAGACCAGTTTGATAGACATTTAGAAATATATTCAGAATAAAAATTAAATGTTTGCTTTCGATTATCTTGATTATTGTTATTTCAATTTTCATTTCCTTAAAGGTATTATAAGATTATTTAATGTTTCAAGCACTTAACTGGATTTCAGCGTTTCTTTTTCAGACATCCTGTTTGAAACACTAAACGTAGGGTTTCAGCATTATTTTGTTTTTCAGAAATCCTGTTTGCAAAGATAAGAATAGCTAAAATAAACGGATGATCCATATGCAATTATTATAATAGTCCTAGCTCTTCTAAGCAAATTTGGAACGTAAGGTGCACTTGGTAGTACCATATCATGTCAATAGTAGTTATTGCTCATAATAATAATAATAGCCATTTACGAAGCGCTTAAAACAAAAGTCGTTAAGCGCCTTACAAAGCAAGCACAAAAAGCAGGGCTATTTTCATAACTTAATAAATAATGTGTATCATTATTTATACATGAATAGTAGTTATTGCTCATAATAATAATAATAGCCATTTACGAAGCGCTTAAAACAAAAGTCGCTAAGCGCCTTACAAAGCAAGCACAAAAAGCAGGGCTATTTTCATAACTTAATAAATAATGTGTATCATTATTTATACATGAAAAGTATTACATGGACCGTTTTGACTCTCTAGAAAGATTCAATAGAATTTATGATGGAATAATGTGAACTTTAAACACATTTATTTACTTCTACAGATATCTTTAAAAATTATTTATGAAAATTACTCTTACTGGTATCAAATAAAGTTGGTGTTTCACATGAATGGATAATAAAAATATTAAGAAAAATCTATTACGATATCTTATTTAGCGTACTTTGAATGTTATTCATATTTATTGTCATTGAACACGACTGTCTAAACATAACATATTTATTTTCTCGCGGACTGGCATCAGATCAGTAAGCATCAGATATATCTTTTATGCTCAGTAAATTCAGTTGTCAAATATTCAATCACAGAGTTTCAATAATTTGCGCCAAAGGCATAATAACAGTCATGTCCACTGGTGTCAATGAAATAAATATTTCAGTCGTGCGTGACAAAGTAGGTTCAGAAATCTATTTTGTGTGTCATTATTGACTATGAAATGCACTATAATGAGTAAATCAGAATATGTGGAACAAATTTATAATTGAAATGCATAAACGCAGCTGCGAGCTACATAAGAGAGCCGATTGAACTCACACTGGTTTTAATTTGGCTTTTAACTGTTTGATTTTAACAATTTTAACTTGTCAATAGAATGTTAACAATAAGTTGTCATTCATCTAAAAACCATTTGAGATATTGAGACTGCTGTAGCAAAATTGTACATTATTTGATTTTATCTTCTTTTGTTTGACGTTTAGCCAAGTAGAATCCTATAATTATGCTGTTTCTGTTTTTTATAAATATTATATCACGTCACGTTGTTGCAATATATCTCTGTAACGTTTGTTGTAGATGTTATACCCATAATTTGTTTGTGAATTTTCTTGCAGAAGATTTAAAGTCCCTTAGTGTTGTGTATTCAGATCGTATAATCTTCCTAATTAATTGATTTTGTTTTAATATCTTCATTTCCGGTTTTTTACGCCTTTTGCAATTTAGACATTACTTCTTGCTTCTTAATACTATATGTGGATACCCATGGAATAATTACACCAACACAAAAGGTGAAATGAAAAACTATAATGAGCAACAATATGCTATTAGCTGCCAGAAGCAGATTTATTCCACTTTGTAATAAATATCCAGTGAGATATGTAAACAAGGAATATGATAAACAAACTAACCACCAGTTAAAGCTATGGTCACAATAATCGTACGATCAGCTTACGAGCAGTGTTTAGTCCATCTAATAGGACCACACAACGCCCTCGCTGCTCGCTTTACTCACTGCTCGTGGTCCTTTAAAACGGACTAAACACTGCTCGTAAGCTGATCGTACGATTATTTTGACCATAGCTTAAAGGCTATGTCACACATAACCGTACCGTGCGAATAACGTACTAATAACGTACACTGGTTTGGTAATCGATTACATGTATTTCAATGACCAAACCAGTATACGTTATTAGTTCGTTATTCGTACGTTTCGTAATGTGTGACAGAGCCTTTAGTTTGATACCGGGTCGAATGAATTAGGCTAAATTGAATCCGAAAGGCTGACCTAATTATGTTCGGCAATTTGATTGGCCTAGAGGACAATACAAGGAATATGAAATGAAAGTCTCTCAATTTTACCTTTTGTGAACGAGTGGGGTTTCACCCCCCTGATAATGGACCTATCCATTACATTATAGAGTTCCTCGTGTTCATAGAATATCAAAATGAAATATGAATCCGATTTTGATGTAACATTATGTAAGAATTAAAGGTAAATTGTCACTACCACATGTGCATCATGATTATTGGCCTTAATGGTGTTTCTGAATGGAATAAAAATGAGTCACCTTAGAAAACTTATCATATCTGTCTTATTTTTACATCAAATTTGTTCATTTTTAGCATAGATAAAAGGAGGCATGTGCGTAGTAAATAAGTAAACATCTTTACGGTTGAGTGAACAGATCAATGACAATACTCAATAGACAATAGAGCTTCATTCAAGGGGAACTTACAAATTCGGGAAATTGGACCAGCAAATTTTACACTCAATTATTTGACAAAGCATAACTTTTGTTGTACATGACCGATTGAAATGAAACAAACGGTATCTAAAAGTTCAATTCATGGGCTATAAAATTCAAACTTTACATACTTTCGAATTATCCGTTAAACCCATGAAAATTGCACGCAAAGATTGCAAGGTTTATTCTGGGACACACTGTATATGTTCTTCTGATAAAAGAGTTCGCCAAAATTTGTCACCATTCGGCAGATATGGTTCCTGTTCTTCGTGCTGGAGCTAACTCCGATGAAATCGGAAGGAAGCTAAGCCGGACATCGAGTATTTAACCGCGTGAAAATTATGGTGAAGGTGAGGCAGATGGGTGGATTAAATCTGAAATAATCAATTGAAAAAGACAACTGAAAAAGGCCCACCACACTAAACCAGAAAATTATCCCCTGTCATCCACAAAATTATTCATTGTTATGACAATAAATTTGTTTTATTAAAGCCATTTTAGTAAACGAAAATAAAATGGACACAGTAATGATATGTTAATATATTCAAATAAACCATTGACTCTTCATTATTACATCATCATTTATATTACGCGTATACACTAACTTTCTGAAATTGCGAAAGAGGGTGATCAGCTATTGTGAGCTTTTTACCTCAACTCATTTAATACAAGATTGAAATACGACGAGTGTACTCGAAAGTATATATTGCAAAACAAACGTTACTATGCACAGTTAACACACCATTTCAAGAAAAAACGTAATTGTTTGGTCATCATGTGGAGAGCCGTTACGAACTGTTTAATTATTAAAGAGATAAAACTTACAAGATATTATAGAACTAACATTATTTAACATGAGGTTATGTAAACCAAAATGATTTCTTTTTTATGTAAATTTTGTTAGATATGTCTCTCAATTTCATTTTTCTAAGTGAATTTCTTAAGACTGACAACACCACGAATTTTCATTTTAAATAAGAATTGGAATACAAATATATAAGATGGTATTACCAGCTCAAACGTCTGCATTATGATACATTATGGGAGTGTTCTTAAGTATTTTGAATCATTTAATATTTTGGTCCTGCAGTTTGAAAGACAATACCCCGTCCGTTATGTTTCAGCTGCAGATTGGTTAAGTGTGTCTCGCTGCTGGCTTAAACTCAGGGTTAATTTCTAGACTTGCTCCAAGTCTCAGTTGTTCTTTATTCTCAAGCTTGAACAGTTTTCTCTGAAAGGTAAATTCCCACTCTCCATGCTTAAACAGTAGGCCTAACTTACACCAAGGCAAGCCTGTAGTCAGGGGGAGTTAAACCGTATGGGCAACCTGGGCATAACCCCTCGCAAATTTGACAATGTCAAAAGGTACAAGAAAATCCACAAAAATAACTACCATCACCCAATCCCACCTCAGCCCATATTTTTCAAGGCAATGAAATCATAAAAGATCAGCTATTGTGAGCTTTTTACCTCAACTCATTTAATACAAGATTTTTTGAAATACGACGAGTGTACTCGAAAGTATATATTGCAAAACAAACGTTACTATGCACAGTTAACACACCATTTCAAGAAAAAACGTAATTGTTTGGTCATCATGTGGAGAGCCGTTACGAACTGTTTAATTATTAAATAGATAAAACTCACAAGATATTATAGAACTAACATTATTTAACATGAGGTTATGTAAACCAAAATGATTTCTTTTTTACGTAAATTTTGTCAACAAAATTGGAAATTAATGTTCCCTCCAATATGTTTACTGTTTGAAAATCTTGCATTTCTAAAACAAAACTGTTTTCCTGATTGTGGATCATTGTGACATTTTGTTTTGTTATGTAAAAACGTCGAGTCAGGATATTTCTCTTTAGTCTATAAATTATGTGTGTATGTATATATGTACTCAAGGTGCGTTTACATTACGAAGTATTGGGGGTAACGACAAACAACGTAGCCCTACGAATTACAGTTTCGAATTTTACGCCGGTCCTCGTTGGTTAAAGTCGGTTCACGTTAGCACACGCCTCTAACATACGCAGGTTGTCGTTATTATCGGTCGCTTTCAGTTAAAAGTTTTAAAATTTTTGGATGACATAGAATAAGATTTGATGTCGTTGAGATCTCGTTGGCCACCGCAACCCTCAGTTCTTTGACGTCTCCGTGATCGTTTGTAGCAGTCTGTATACGTTTAGAGGTCGTCACAATTTCGTTGGTACTCGTTGTCAACAACACTTGACGAATTGTGACGTGGATAACGAATTGTAACGACTTTGGGTAACGTAAGTAAACTAATGCTGGCGTATTGCAACGGTGGGTTACGATTTAATAAACAATTGTCTATATTTTAAGTCATTTTTTATCAGTGTTTTGTAATTTTGTACAGAGTTCTTTTTATAATAGCTGTAAGTAGGAATAATTGTACCACAAGCACAAGGTTGGTGATTTTTGTGATTAAAAAAGATTGAAAAAAATTAAATCACGTTTTTTTAAATTTAAATCGGATTTATTTGATTTTTTTAGAATTCAAAACAAAAAACAAAAACAAAAACATGATCATACAAAACAGGTTTAAACTGTATTTAAAATAATTTTAGACCAAATACAGTTGACAAGTATTCTTTGAAATATGTATTTTAACATTTGACAGATAATCCACTAAATTAAATGAAACAAAAGTTACAAAAATAAAAAATCTTTACATTTAGTGATTTAATTGGTGTCCACCAGGGACTGAAAAAGCTATGAAACTAGTGGTCTTGTTCAAAGCTTTTAAAATGGAATAGATCCTAAATTCAAATTAAGATGTTTACATTGTTTCAGGGAGCAAAGGCGTGGACTTAAGGACAACTCAAAAAAGAATTGTCCTTTGTTTAACTCCTCAAACGAGTGGAAATTCACTCTTTTTAGAGTGATTTTCACTCTTTATGAGTGGAGATTTGCTGTTTAACATACAAAACCACTCCTTTCTGAGTGGTTTATAAGAGTTTCACTCTTTTGGGACTCGTTTACATTTAGAGAGTACATATTATCATGATTATTGCCTATTGGTGCATTTGTTTTATTCCGATTTGAATGACAGCCTTGCCTCTTTTCTAGCTAAATAATAAGAAGAGTACAACATAAATGTATGCTGAAAATTTCACTTGATCTGACCATTCATTTTCAAGTTGCAAACTTTTACAGCATCTTGAAAATTCTCTATGGCTACTGTGTTGTAATTATTGCCGAGCCCCAAATGTAATCATAAAATGACACACTTTTGGATTCATCAACAAAATGCAGGCACTTTTACATGAATGTTTTGGGGTTTGTAACATATTCCAGTCAATTATCATTATTAGCTCAAAAGATTGTTAATGTTTCATAAGATGGGTTTATTGTTAAAAAGTGTGTTGTTTGGAAAATGTTTACAATTGTGTTCTTGCATCTAATAAAGATTAATTGAAAATTATTTCAAAACTGTTTCGAAAGTGCTTGTAGAGAAATTAAAATGATTCAATTGAAAACAAAAACAGTCAGTGATTTTTTAAAAAAGATCCAAGTGATTTAAATCGCACCTATTTAAGTCAACGTGATTTTAATCAAACAACCTTGTACTCGCACAATCTTCTAGTCACGTTATTGTTGCCGTAACTAACCATTCGATAGCATTCGTTCCTTTACGTCAGCCAAGGTCAGCATTTGCCGCCTCACTACGTTGCTTACAGTTGTTCTACGTTGAGAAGTCGTGACCCAAAGTCAAGCCAAACTCTTAATTTATCAGTAAGTCAGCGTTTCTTTCAGCAACCACTCGTCACTTGTTGCCGTCGTATCGGTGAGACTCGTTACTATCCGTCAACAAACTTTGATTAATCATCTTTACTCGTTGCTTGTCGTCTAGCGTATTTTGATTCTAGAATACGTTACCCTACGTCGAGGGCCAATACGTCCAGATGTAAACGCACCTTTAGTATTATAATATCAATGACAAAAAGGGAAAAAGAGAAGAGAAAGAAAAAAGGAGAAAAGAGGGGAGAAAAAAAGAGAAGAGAAAAGAATAGCATACTTTTGCCCCCA
>JXSR01S028128.1:0-11090 GCA_000969725.1 Ophiothrix spiculata | reverse complement strand
ATACCTAAAAAGGCGGAGCCGTCATAGTTGCAATTATGTTCCATTTCTTTTTATAGTGTTTAAATAAACAGTGTAAAAGGGTGGTGGTTGATCAAGCATGCAAAGGAGGACCTAAACATAATTATGTCAATGGAGCATGATATTGTGTTTGTTTTTTGATATCTTTCAGTGGCGTGCCCAGGATGTTTTGAGTGGTGGGGCACAACCACCAGTTTCTCCCGAATGACCAGTGGCGGCGGAAAGTTAAAGGAGGACGGCTGGTCGGAGCAAAAATTATTTAACTTTGATAATGCGCGCGTAGCCCGCGAAAAAATCTGCCAATTTAGCCAACATTTGTTTAAAAAATTTGAAATTTGCGCAAATTTTACTGAATATTGACATAATACCTGACAATTCGCGCGAAGCGCGCAAATTTTGTTGCTTTTTCACATTTAAATTATCAGAAACAAACGCAAATTCAAGGTCTCACAAGCGCACGGCAAGTTTTTCAATGATTTTCAAAACATTTAAAACTATTTTTCTTCTCTTTCCTTTGGATTTTTTTGTCTCCTCCCCTGTCTTTTCTATTTTGTGTGTGGCGTCAAGATCCCACTTTTCTCCGACTGACTCACCAAACTGGGGAGGGGGCAAAAAACTTACTGTGCTTCATTTATGCCCTGTCAAGATTTTTGTTCTTATAAAATGTATCAGTTACCTTTCTGATAAACTCGTAGCGGGCAATTCTATCGCATTTTGACTATTGTTTTCCACCTGAATGCTGAAATAAGAATCAAAGCAGAAAGTATTAACAATTAATAGCATGATGAGTTAAGGGGTTTTCTCTGAGATACAAATACTCCATTTATTTTCTTAAAAATTTAGTATTTGGTAGAATTATTTGTGCTGATAACGATTCTAAAATAAAAAAATATAGGTCACCGTGCTCGTTTTAGAAATACATGCATTTCAAAAAGTACATACCGTACTTTTCTATATAGACGCAGAGGTGCTATTAAACGAGAACAAATAAATTCTGGACAAGCGTGATAGCGCCATCCTTTATTAAACTATTGTTTATCAGAGGAGGGTGGTCGTGGCAACTGTTACTGGGTTGCCGGACAGTATATCGTGGCCAATAAGTTATCACCGTAAATTAGCAAATCTTATCAGTAGCTCATGTCTTATTTTAATTTAAAAAAGAAAAAAAAAAAAAGGAGAATTGTTTCATAAAGAGTGACAACTCAAAGAAAATGATTGGATCTAATTGATATAAAAAAAAAAGAAAAAAATAAGGTATTTGTGCAGGAATCGAACCTGTGATTCTGCGGCGAGAAGCGACCGCGATTCCACTGACCCACCAAGTCAGATGCTCGGGTGGTTGGATGGGGGTTATCATTCACCCCCTGTGATTTTGAACTTGGGACCTCCCAAAGTTATTTTGTTTCAAAATGCCAATTAAAATTTTCCGAGGTGGCAACCCCCTCCCCTACCCCTACCCGCCGACTTTGACGGCCTACCATAACCCCATCATCGGTAGTACCCCGATTTTTTTCGTCAAAATGACCGAAAAGGATGTAAAAATAATTTGTTTTGCGTTTTGGTCCAATCGGCGATCATCCCTTAGGGGGTGGGGGAGGAGGGTGGGGTGGGGGTGTGGTTCAAAATCCCCCCCCCCCTTAGGAAGACGAGGGTTAAATTTCTAATAACTTGATCAATAACACTAAAACACTCATAAAAAAATAAATGGAGCTATAATTTGATAAATAAAAAGATGCATAAATTAATAAAGAAATAGGCCCTATATACTTTTAAAAAAATAAAAACTAATAAATTTTACGCTAAAAGTCAGAATGGGACTCGAACGTAGATGTGCATGTTCCACTCTTGACAATGTTCTAAATTTATACCACTAGACCAAGCAAGGAACCGATATACATGACGAATTTTCAATCCCTATTATCTCATACAGTAGGCGTGATCAGATCGATAGAAAGCATGTTAAAAGTTGAAATGAGTCGTGATTTAGATGATGCAAAAGCCACTCAATATGTACAATAGTTGCGCAATAAATCACTTTGAAAGTTATCTATGAATGATTAACCAATACTTGCACCAAATCCCTAATTGGATTTATGGTCTCGGATGATATGTTGGTACCCGAGAAACCATGGTTCGAATCCTACTCAGCCCTATACTGCCGCCCCACGACAGAAGGAAGTATGGGACAGATTCATGTATTAGAGATATGATGAAAAAAACATATTTTGTGTCTTTTTGACAACTTTCTTTAAAATTGTCAAACCTTTTGCTGTTTATATTCTGTAGTTTAATGTATTATATTAAATTAGTAACAATATTTGATCCATTAAGTTTTAATCCTCTTAAATCAATCAATTATTACTCATTCATCATGTCCCATACTTCCTTTTATCATGGGTTCTCAGAAAATCCCCTATTCAAAGTGTGTACAAAATGAAGGAAGCAAATTTTCAAATTGTATTTTTTTCAACTTCTGGCCATCTTACCATGGTAAATTTATATTCAACATAAAGGTATTTGTTTAAAGATGTAATTTATGCCAAAAAACACATTTTGAAAATTTCGTCCCATACTTCCTTCTGTCATGGGCGGGCAGTATATGACAATGCTGTTTTCCCCCCTTCTTTTTAATTCCTTAATTTTAATACAGCATTAAATAGAATTGTGATTGGCAGAGTGAAATTATGTATTACAGGCCTATGATGGAATCAACTGCAGTCTGGTGTCTATAACTATTTTTCTGCTATGAAAATTATGTTCTTTTTTTAAGCTACATTCTGTAATAAAGTAAGAATTAAGAGAAGGGGTCTGGTGTAGAAGCTTTATATTTTTCTCCCACCTCCAGACTCAAGCACAGGGAATAAATATACAAAAAGGAAAAAAAAATCAGCTTTTATCCAGAGAAGTCCAATAAAAGATTGAACGAATCAACAATCATTTTGAAACGCCAATCATTATATGTACGAATTAAAGTCTGCATGACCGTTCCAGATGATTTGAGGTTCAATGCGTTTCAATAGATCAAGCAAAACATAGGTTTATTCACGTATCCTTAATAAACAGTAGTTTAACAAAGGATGGCGCTATCACGCTTGTCCAGAATTTATTTGTTCTCGTTTAATAGCACCTCTGCGTCTATATAGAAAAGTACGGTATTTCCCCAAAAAATCACCGATTAACCATACAAAGTATAGGGAAAACTCCAAAATGTCGCTCATTATGTGCTTGTAAAATAGTAAATCCTCCATTTATTTTTTCAATTTTTACAAATGTTAAAGCATTTTTTGCGCTCTTCAAAATACTAAAGTAAAAAAATATGGCCACCGTGTTAGTTTTCAAGAAAAACGACCTAATCTGGCATTTTTTGATAAAATTTGATTACTTTGATGGCACATCTGCGTCTGCATATTTCCCGCGTATATATTACGCAGCTAGGCGGCGCGTGATTAACCAAACGCGTTAGTAAAGCATGCGTTCAGTGTGCATTGAAATTTAAGCACGCAAAACGGATGCAAACAATTTTTTTGACTTATTACTATTTATGAAAAAAATCGTTATCCCGCAGTCGTAAGCAACTGCATCTCAGAGAAAACCCCTTAAAGACGATCGCGGTGATAAGTTCCTACGGATAGATTTTGTTTATTTTTCGCCAGTTAATAGATAAGAGTCTAAACTTCAAAATTCAGAAATAAAAAATGGGGGTCACCGATCATCTAAGCGCGCTATGACGTCATATATAATGACGTCATTTCCCTTTTAATTGACGATAACTTGAAAACTCGAGCGATAGGTTAATTAACGTAATTGACTTTTTTTATCTGTTTGATATTATAAAACATAATTTCGATATTCCCGGCGATGAAAATTGTTTTTTAGATTTTACCCCATGTAATTACATCTATAGCTAACTTTTGAAAACAGTCGGTGACCCCATATTTTTTTTCTTGATTTGACATCCACTTGACATTCACAATTGACCAGCAAAATATTAAAAAATTCTACCCGTAGCAAATATTTGAAAAATCAGCATTTTGTGGTATAGGAAATCACACGTAAAAAGTTTTATCACGAAGGTCCGTTGGCTCGGGAGCACTCGTAGCTACTCGTTATCATTTCGCGCCATTTTCGGCGCTTACCGGGAAGACAATGCGTAAAAAGCTAGTGCGCGCGTTGCGTTTTGCGTATTAGGCGCAAATCTTACGCTTAGATACCACGCACGCGTTTTGTCAAAATCTTCCCGCCACAGACCAACAATTCTGTTACACTGCCCTCTTGAATAAACACCGCGATCGTCTTTAATTATAATGGGGCGAACTCCACAGGGGCTGGCATCTACATTCTACATCATTATAAATTCCACGCTATGTTGTAGACTGGATCCTCCAGTCGCCAAATGGGGTCTCCCTCACTTCCTGTTGTTCTGGCCATTCACTTAATTGTATAATAGTTCCCCCTCAAGCAAATTATGTGAATCAGTCGTTACGGTGGCCTAGCACAGATGCGGTGTCGGACACGAGTGAGCTGATATCAGCGGTGTTGGACACAGTTTCAAAGTATTTATCCCGGGCTTTTAGCGTACTTTTTGGCGTACTGTATCTTGTGCTTTAATAAAGCGCGACCTTACACGTGCGTCATTTTTATATTCACGCATAAGACCATGCGCGTTGCTCCTAACGGCGCAAGACCCAAAGCGCACAGTGCTTAAGGGACTAGTCACTGCTAAAAAATGCAATTTTTTTGCCTTATTTTGCTTTGTATCTCAAAAAGTAAGTCCGTGACCATATTTTTTTATTACGTTTTTTTAAAGAACTATATAAGGACCAATACATATTTGAAAAAGAGAGAAAAAAATAGCGCCGTTTTTTGTCTTAATTTTTTCGATTTTACCATAGACGTCAATGGTAAAAAGTGGTAATACATACCCTTTTTAAAATGGATTTTTCTCAAAATCTAAGTCGGTGACCCCTTTTTTTTTTATTTCAGAAATGTGATCAGCACACATAAAAACACCATATATCAAAAAATAAGAAAATTAAATAGAGGAATTCTATCTGTGCTAGGCCACCTTAAAAACCAACACAGTGAAGCGCGTGTGCAGTTTTTGTAAGACTGATGGATCGAGTCTAGCTATGTTGGAGCTTGCCCCGTTATATAAAGTGAAACAGAAGCAACGTTCGAGGCATTATCATACGCGAAGTATCATAGCCAGTAGAATAAGAATCATAAACACACGATCAAATGATCTTAAGTTCCAAAAGATCTTTAAAGTGTCTTGATTATTTCTTATCAAATTATACTGCATGGTCTGAGTTTAAATCTTAAAAGCATAAAAGAATAATATCTCTCCTAAGCATATGACTAAAATGTCCAGGCGAAGCGTATAGCTGAGCTGAAGTTCAATATGACACTAAGCGGTCGATAATTTCCCACAACATACTGATGCATCGTAAACTTTCTATACAGGACGTTAACAGCTTTGGATTTCTTTGGTATATTTTGATTAATATTTAAAGCTATGAATTGAATGCATGTTTAGTGTAATTGTTACCTTTCTGAGTGCAATTCAGGTAGCTTGTCGTTATGTTTCCCGATATATCGAAGCGTAAATCTTCTGTAAATAAGCACAAATTCAATAAAGACAATACAATGATCAAAATACGAAGCATTAACAGCTATTAACAAATGATCAAGTGATCTTCCAAAAGAGTCTTAAAATGTCTTTAGTATGTTTAATTCTTGTCGAATTATAGATACTGTATTGTTAGAGTTTAAATCTGTTATCATGGTTATTGTTTATATGTATTGAAAATGATAGTGTACCAGTATACAAGTGTAAAAATGTTTGTAAATTGCAAATATTTGGGATATCTATTATTATTATAACTAAATGTTTTCAACACCTCAAACTGGCAGTGATTACCCTTTGGATAGGAATTATAACGTGACGATGGTGGTGCCGTTAAAAATTGGAATGTTTCAAATGCACCATGGGACCAACGATTTCCACCTTTTTGTCAACTTATATGCGTACTGAAGCGTTTGAACAATTAGAGCTAAGGAGTTATTCCGGTAAATACCCAGGCTTTGGCAGAGATACGTCGACGATACTAATGGTGCGTTCATAGTCCAACGATTTCACAACGATTTCATCGCACGATGTCTGTCGATACGCAGTCTTCAAGAGTTATAGCGCAATATGCGTGGCGCGTTTAAAGACTGCGTATCGACAGACATCGTACGATGAAATCGTTGTGAAATCGTTGGACTATGAATGCACCATTACTCATTAAAAAACCAGTGATGATTTATTGAAATTTATCAACAATACGAGTATTGGTATCAAATTTACGAAGGAAATGTGCAAAGATGAAAAGCTTGCTCCTCTAGTTTGTATCAAAAGTAACCAACATTTTACACTTTTTTATATTGCAGAAATTCCAGATATAGACTTATTTCTCATTATTACTTACAACTACTGGGTACTTGAAAGACAAAATGTTCAGGGAATTGCCAAATCTTTTTAACTTATATAATTCTGACAGCCTGCCTCTCTATTTATTAGCCTATCCTATGTATTTATGTCGGGCTATACAAGGTGAATGATACAATATTTACCTTTTATTCGGCGCTGTTATCGAAGTATTCAACAATTTTTCACCATCACCACGTTCAGGACTATTAGGTTTTTGGTGCTCTACACTGTTGCAAGGAACAAACAAAACGAAGTCTTATTAACGTTTTCTCACAAGCTTTGCTGACCTTATTGATTGTCATGATTCTGGTATTGCCAGAATAAAATTTAACAAATAACATTCAATCAAGCAATCAATCAATGATGCAAGTACTTGCATAACATGCATACCCCATGAAGTCATTACGTAATTAATTCTTGCGGATATAATAGAACTTTTTGCACATGTTTAAGATCGTCAATATGATTTCATACACATGCAGTAAATTAATTAACACGAGCCACTGTGCTCAGAAGTAAGATGATGTTTATTTTATACTAGAAGGACCACGGGCAGCGAGCGAAGCGAGTTTCGCTGCTCGCCCCGATCGCTGCCCGTAGTCCTTCGACGGACTATTTTATACACGTGTATCTTTTGCTTGGCGCTGTCAATGGAGCACTCGGCAACATCTCGCCACTATCACGTTTATCAGTTCGTTTAAGTCTATAAAACTGCAACAACAAAATAAACAATCAATATCAATGCAATGAATAAAAAGATGATGATGATGATACCATTGTTTCACATTCTCCTTAACTGAACGTATGCATGCATAGAAATTATTACGGTTTGATGCAATAAGCCTACTGGGCGTATAAAAATTCCCTTTATTCAGTACATCGGTCCATCGTCATACTCGAAGGCTTCCGTCGTCATTAGGGAATGTTACCTACATGAAGCAAAATACGTCAATGCAATGCTAATGCGTTAATTATGATCTATCCTGAACTTCACAATATTTACCTTTGTAATGATCGGATGGCAGCCATATTTTCCCTAATATCTCGAAGTTGAATTCTGCAAAGACAGAATAAATTTGTTAGAATGTGCAACTGTTAGAGAGTAAGTTTGGACAATTTGAAGACTTCTAATTGCATTTGTGCTTTATGAGATGTGGGATTTTAATATAAATTAGCATTTTTTTAAAATTATAGGGAAACCCGATATTTAGAGCCTTTATAGCAACATTTTGATTTTCAGCAAGCTCGCCTGTTATTTATGACGTCATAATAACGTAACACCTTGGGAATTATAATAGTTTTTTCATGTTTATATGGATGGAACAAAAGCACGCTCAACGCCATTCCGTGGGTGTTGATATTAAATTTAAACTGTGTTATTCCCCGTTGGATACTATTTTACAGAAAAATTTCCGTGAACATAAATGTGCTGAAAAGAAATCGTTACGGTTTTTTATTTTGTAATTTAGTCCATGGTTTCATTCACAATGTTTTTTCAAATTCAGGAAAATTTTCATTTTTAAAGGTGGGATCTTTCAAATACAATTTATTACTTTTTTGACAATTTTTGTAAAAGTGAATACGCGCTAACTATGATGTGGATCTCTTAGGAAAGGATTTTACCTGTGCTCAGCTGGCGGGATTTTGACTGTTGTTGATGTCAGGATTGGTAACGTACGTAGGCCTACAGGCAACAAACAGATGGCCCTGAGAACGATGGCTCCGATCACGATGGTGAACAGCAGCAATTTGTGAGGAGTCGGTCTGAAAAATAAAGAGAAGTGGAGAGTGGTTGTCACACTTAAAAAAATCATATGAGAAATCTTGGTTCTGACTTATATTTTTGGGTATATTTAAAGGAAATAAAAGAATGAAACCGGACAATTTATTTCGAAATGATAGTTCAAATTCCAAATATTTTAGGCTTTCCAGAATTTTTGGCGCTAAAAATTTGTATTTCAGACTTAGGTCTGCTGATTATACTTTTTTGTCAAAATTTGACTTCAACATTGTGTCCAGAATGGACATTTGAACGTGTACCTGCATATCAGTGGCATAGTGAGATGGGAAGAGGGTGGGGGAGGGTGGGGGCTGGGTGGTCGGGAGGGGTGAGGAGTTGTCGCAGGCGCTAACTCCAGGGGCGCTAAAGCTGAACGACATATACATTTGGTCCAATCTTTTTTAGAGTAGGTCTTTTGATTTTTCGCAGCCGGGAACTTAAACTAGAAACAGAGAACCAACCAAAAAGTTATAGCTGGATAGTCATTAATGTCGATTTACAGCATGTTTTGTGTGGAGCCAAAAGGCCGCCTAGAACCCAAACTAGAGGGAACTGGCCAAAAAGTAATAGATTTATTGGTCAGACAAACATTCTTGCCAAGTTTGATTGAAATCCCCAATTGTAGACGCAGAACAGTAACTCTTGGCCATACTTGAATAGCCTCGTTCTATGGATTTACCCACTCAACGGCGGAAATATGACAATTATAGGAATGGTATGAAAATCGCGTTGTCTGTCAGGTCAGGGTTGCACAGAACTTCGACTTCTGCAATTCTGGATTTTGCTCGATATTGCTCAATTCATGTGTACGAAAAAGAAACCGCGCATGGTCTGGCGGCCATCTTTATTCAATTATCAAAGGAAAAATTGATCGATGAGGAAAAATAGAATATCTTATAAAAGTATGATTGTTTACCTGAAATCCATTATGATAGTAGACCTATAAAACCCTGTTTGTCAAAATGATATTCTGGGAGTCCCGTCGCATCATCTGTGTAGGGTTGACTTGGTAAGCTTAAACACACCAGTGCAGTTATACGCCTTTTCCTAGTCTGAGCTTCCAGACCCATACTCCATTTCATTACATATTAGCCTTTTCCCAATTAACACATGCCATGCATAGATGTTATGTTACGATCAAATTGATCGATGGTTCAAAATTAAAAAGCGTGAACCAGTTATCAAGACTACGACCTCATTGATGTCATGGCTTTGTCAGCAGATGACACAGATGATAGATAACCTGTCGCTGCGGAAGTGACACGTCATGCAATTGACACGTTATGCAAATATCTGGTTGCGAAGGACGCTTTGAGCCACCGGTTCCAAACAAATGTGGTGGGGATTTTTATCACAACTATTGATCAAGGCGATCAAATTTTACAAAAGAATATCTGCTGGAAATTGTAATTATTTTTTGCTGTCTATTCCTCGTCAGTTCCTCGAAAAGAGTTTTGTCGCAAAGTCCCCTTTTCGGGGTGAGTCATCACATATAATAGACCAGACCAGAAGGTCATCTCTGCGATTATTTTTTGCAGTAAACAAAAACCAAGTGAAAGATGTCTGATTATTTTGTTTACGTATAGCACTGTGTGTGATCAGTTGAACCATTATCGACATGATCAATTATTTTGAACCAGAGCGCATGTGTTGGGCTAATTATGCAGGATTAAGAGTGCAGATAGTTTCATAGGGCTTTAATCTTTATACCGTTTGTACTTACACCGCCCTGGAAGGTTAACTAGAAACGTTTTTCACGGTGTTTAGTGCTATATTTTAGATTGTTTTGTCAAGTCACTCCCGATTTCAGATCTGGAAAACATGTTTTCATGTTTGATGTTTTCACGAACAAACTAAAGCATTAGATACTGAAAACAAATGATTGAATTAATCCTTGTCTTACCAACGTATTTTTTGTAACGTTTGTTATCAAGGGAGTGGGGGTGGTTACCACCCCTATGAAATTAAAAATTGGAGCGCTAAAAGTTGTGTTGCTTTTTACCATAGAGTAGGCTAGGGTCTCCTCTATAAATTGATACCAAAATTATGAAAATCGGTCAAGGCGTTACGTAATTATGACGTCATAGACAACAATAAGCTGAAAATTCACTTTTTTCTATTTTTTGACCTCATTTGGCATGAAATTCAAAAAAATGACGCAACATCTGAATAGGCATTTTGAATAAAAGTTACCATTCTGAAGTCATTTTTAAATGTTATTTTTTAGCTTGGTTGGAAGCCGAAATGGCCAAAAATGTGTTTTTTGTGATTTTCTCAAAAAATGTGATTTTTGGTCAAAAATTAACATCACCACCATGTTCCTTTATGGAAATGTATACTTTTCTTAAGTTTAAGCACTTTGTTAAAAAGTTATGGTACAAAATAAAATTGTAAAAACATAAAATAACGTGCTTTCCCCCTTAAACTTTGAAATCGGGCAAAGTTGAACATTTAACCTTTCATTTGCCCCATGACCTTCGATAAAGTGTCCATTAATTAACAATTGTAGCGGGTATTAAAACAATTCAAATCCATAAATTTTAACGACCCTCACTCAAAATAGAAGAGCTGTCATACTCCTTTAATGTTTAGACTAAAGCAATTATTGAGAATGTACCGGATTTTTATGCTGCACATTTCTGTTCTTGTACAGACGATCCGGATCATCAGGGTAGAGACTGTGACAAGAGAGACGACCCCTGTGATAAACTAATCTGCAGAAATGGCGGCGAGTGCATACGATCTTCCTCTCAAACAACCGCGTACTGTCATTGTCCGCAACTATACCAGGGAACATTGTGCGAAGAACGCATACCACAG
>JXSR01S028125.1:38528-50369 GCA_000969725.1 Ophiothrix spiculata | reverse complement strand
ATCTCAACGACAGAAATTGTCGTCGTTCATTTTTTTTAATGCGACGACGACCCTATTGTAATAAATACGGGTCACACGTATTACGAGAGCAAAATTTATTGTAGTAAATGCGACCTCGTCGTTCGTCTGACCCCGGCCTTTGATACAATTAATAGTCTATTAATGTTTTGATACAATAGTGTGGCTTTACTTTGATACAATAGTGTGGCTGGCTTTACTTTGATTCAATAGTCAACTAACCTTATGCTTTAATTTTTGGAAAATAATCTATTAGCTGGGAAAAATCTAAAAAATTATGTCGGTAGGAACTTATCTCTGCGATCATCATTATAAGTAATATTTGCCTGAAACCCAGTAAAGCTTTATGTCTAGATGATAACCCTAAAGCTCCCAAAGGTTACAAAAAGCTACAAGAGCAAATCACCAAAATCGCGTAAGTCCGAATACGTTATAGACCGGGGTCCCTTATGGGCACGAAATCGCCCCTCGGGTGGCTTGGTATAGGTGGACACAGGATTGGGAAGCGAGAAGTGCCTGGTTCGAGCCCCGGTGGAAACCACCAATTTTTGACACCCTTATTTCCGAGGAGATAGGCTGAGAATGAAAAATGGTATGTAGGAGGTTAGGGTTAGAGAAGAATTCAAACTGCCCCTATTTTAACACATTGAGCTAATTTTCAAATTTTTTCTTTTCAAAAGTAGGTTGCTGTGGATGCCAAACAAGTTAATGGGCCCAATTTTGGTCATAGTAATTTGATTTTCATATCCTCTTTCTATGCTTCTCGGATGAGAGGAAGTTAGAGGAACAGGGTTAGAACTGAAGACCTATAGATATCAAAATTAATCGACTTCTCTTCATCATCTGACTCATTAGCTCAGTTGGTAGAGCATGGTGCTAGTAATGCCAAGGTTCCATGTTCGAATCCTTTATGGTCAGTGATTTTTTCGCTGGCTGGCATTTATGGTATGTGGTTGTCCAGTTTAAAATTCATATCATAATCTCCAATAATTTGTTGTTATCTACACTGATCAGCAAAGTCAAATTAGGGATATCTGGCTGGAACATAATCAATTTGATGCCTTAAAATCAAGGAAATAATGGAGACACACAAAAGCATAGATAAGGAGTTTGAGTAATGAACAAAAATAGATGTGGCGTCAAGTTTAACATCTAAACTACACTCCCGGTCGAAAATGTTTGCGCACTCTTAACTATGGAAAAAAAACGTAATTATTAAATCAAACGTCCAAGACTCTCAAAAATTCACGTTTTTGTAGGTGCCTAATGTATCCAATATAAATAATCTTTGTTTCCCCAGATATTTGATCTACAATAACCATAGAAATGGGCGATTTCCTGTACCATATACAAATACACCACAAGCGCTTTTTGCTATGTGCCTATGTAGTTTATTAGTTCAGTGGTCGTTATCACCTTGGAACCGTAAAGAACATTTTCAGGTCACAAGTTTTCCAACAAATGTGCAGTTATGTATTTAAACTCTGTGTCTGAATATGCGGAAGAAAGTATACAGTATGTTTAACACGCCATATTTTCAAATGCAGTAAATTCAAATCCTGTTGAATTCTTTATATCTATATATGTAAAACATAAATCTGAAAAAATATAACGCAAAAGATGAACGGTTCTCGAGATATGGCTAATTAAAGGTTTTGAGCGCGAACACTTTTGAGCGGGAGTGTATGTTGTCACTTTGTAAACATGCCTTCTTTAGTGGTGTTTAACCTGAATAATTGTTAGCTGTTCATCTAGCTTTTAATGAGTCTATGCTTTGATTGCATTGTTTTGCTAAATTACTTTGCAAATTACTGTGTTATTTAGCAGTTAAGTTGTTACATGACTCGTTGTATTAAAGGGGGATTGGACAAAATTTTGAAATTTTATTTGTGGATGATTTACACTTTATGTGTTAGAAAATACCAGTCAATTACTAGATATTAGGAAAATTTTGATCAAAACCAGAAAAAAAGTCAAAAGGCTATTCTTTTAACAAAATGCTTATAATATTATTGATGTTCTAGAAAGAGCCAAAAATTTGTTTGTAAAACATTCCTTTCACATCATAGATTGCAGATAAATAAATAGAAATTTGGAGTTTGAATTAAATCTCCTGGAAAGACCAATGTTAAAAAATCAGTTATAGGGTGCAGTATTTATCATTGTCGACAACAATAATTAAAATAAAAGTAAAAGGAAAATCTAAATATCTTGATATTTTTGGTTTGAATTTGACACTGAAACTTTGCATGCTGTCTTTATTACCGATAATACTTCAAATGACGCAAAATCTCAAAATGCTTCGTGTTTGGGGATGATGCTGAACTTGTCTAATGTCCCTTTAAATACACTAGGAGTAGATAGGAGTGTTATGATAGTCACTATGGCGCAAGGTTTGTATGTCATTTACATTAATGGAAGTCACGGGCATGTACCGCCTTCAACACCACCTTTTATAGCCTTGTCTCCTGCTCCCCAAGATAACCTTTTCAAAATTACTTTTATAAAGTTATGAAGACCTATTTTTGCTCATTGTATTCAGCTTTGATTATTCAGTCTAAGCAAGTGACTATAAATTGATTTTCTGTTTTTCAGAAACATCATATTGTACCACCTTAAAAAAGCAATTTAAATTTACATCTAAAATATATGATGTTTGAACTCTGAGCAGAATTTTCTATACAAATGAACAGTCTAATGTTTCCTAAATATTGACTTTATACTGGCTGTATCAAAATTCTTTGTACCCAGATGTAACTGATTTCAAAAAAAAATTTTG
This sequence comes from Ophiothrix spiculata, assembly GCA_000969725.1. Taxonomy (NCBI): domain Eukaryota; kingdom Metazoa; phylum Echinodermata; class Ophiuroidea; order Amphilepidida; family Ophiotrichidae; genus Ophiothrix; species Ophiothrix spiculata. The sequence continues at coordinate 47,572 of JXSR01S028125.1, read as the reverse complement.
CTTTAAAGGTCCCATGAAATAAAAATTCAAGTTTGTTTTAAAATGAAGCTTAGTGACCATTTAATACAAAGCAATATAGTTCATTATTATTTGGGGTTTTGTTTTAAGAAAAACAGATAATAACGATGCAACTTGTGACAAGTCTAGCAGGAGGGACAAAAACACGTTCAATATTATGCACCACTTTCTACATCAGACACCACTTTTTACGTCATAAGCGGTAATTGTCCAGAGTATTGGTCTATCAGTGAATCAGTGAATATATAGAAAATTCAAGGTGACTGGTTTGAATCATCTATTCATGGTAGTCTCATGGTATACTTACTGATCAGATTGGTGAATCAATATCACCACTAATGGTGCGATTTGTTATGTGTTCTTTTTTCGGGCCCTGTTTTTTGCAATGGAATGTCCCACAGAGACTTGTATAAGGATAATCGTCCTATTTCGTAGGCCTTTTAAGGGAGTAGTAAAAAATCTCAGCTTTATTTTCTGAAAGTTTGAAGGCAATCACACAAGAGTTATGGCCATTTAATGGATGATCAATGAAATTCCAGTTTTATACAAATACCACACACACTAACCTTTGTCTACCGAAGCTATTTTATGTCGCATGGTGTCCAAAAAAGGTGGTCAATGCTCCCTCATAACTTCAATATTGACAACCATAAAGGGTTTTTATTTAGGACCATTGGATAGCCAAGGGTTTCTTTTATTCATTCATAGCAAAATAATCACGATCGATTTTATTCCCGAGCACAATTTATTTAAAGGGGCATTGGACACAATTTTGAAATTTTGTTTATGGATGATTTACACTTCCTATGTTAGAAAATAACAGTCAATTACCAGATATTGGGAAAATTTTGATCAAAACCTTCAAAAAAGTCAAAAATTTGAATTTTATTTTATTTGTTGATTTTGGGTATGAGGCTATTCTCGAATCGTATTGATGCTATACAATGAGAAAAAGCCAAAGATTTGTTTGTAAAACATTCCGTTCACCTCATAGAATGCAGAAAAATCAAAAGAAATTTTAAATGTTCATTAGATCTCCTGAAAAGGCCAATTCTAGAAATTCCACTATAGAGGGCAGTATTTATCGTTGTCGACAACGATAATTAAAAACAAGAGAATATCTAAATATTTTGATCTATAGGGTTTGAATTTGACAATGATTTTTTGCATACTGTCATTATTACCAGTAACACTTCAAATGATGCAAAAATCTCAAAATGTTTGGGGAAAAGTTTTGGGATGATGCTTAACTTGTCCAATGCCCCTTTAATTACTTTCATGAATTTTTTCATTGCTGTGTAAATGGAAAACCGAGTTGGTTGTTGTTATTGACCTACTAAAAACAAGTGCCGTCTTACATTATTCAGAGGAAATTTATATCAAAAGGGCCCGGGGGGGGGGGTACTCAAAAAAAAAATTGGTAGGTATGTGAGATCCGCGATATCGAACATAGGGTCTTGCGGAACGGATTTTTAGTCAAAAATAGGGTCTATGGAACTGATTTTTTCCCGGATTGAGGTCTCAGGAACTGCCTTTTTCCCATAAAAATACGACTATTTGAGCTGAAAATCGCTCAAAAGTTAGCTTGATATAGCAAAATTTTAGTTAAACCGTGGCAATCTAGCCTCAATTAAAGCAATATTATAAAGTGTTGAAATGAAGTACCCCCTGTCACCCATGATTTTTGATTTTTTTTTTAGCTTATTAGTTTGTTTTTGGTAGATATTACACTGTGTGGAATGGGTCTAGAGTGACACCCTTTTGTACCCTTTCTACCTGTGCACCCTTTTTATGAATAAAGTTCAAATTACACCCTTTTTAGCTTTGCACCCTTTATATTGTATCGATTTAACGTTTGCACACATTTTTATTTATAAGGCTTTGAAATAAGGACCTCAAACCAGGGGTCACTTTTTACCGATTTGAACACTACGTTTTTGCTATAGACAACAGTGTATTGGTTGCAGAATTCAACAGACATCGGCGACTTTTGTCATTTTACAGACGATTTAAAACAGTGATTTTTTTGAATTCTTAGGCCGATTTCACTTATAATTCTGACCATAATGATATTTTACTTTGTTCTAAACATAATTACATTAAAAGAGTATTTTTAGAGTGCTATGCTGATCAGAAATGAACGGTTTTGTGATGGCTGTGTCGGTGTGTGAATGATGGCAGTTGCAAAATCATAGTTGCCGATAAAATTGCACGCATTTTAATTTTGATGTACCCTTTTTACGAAAACACGCATTATACGGAAAAAAATAAAAACGTACCCTTTTATTTTTTTCCCGATTTTCAAATCGCACCCTTTCTAAAGGGTGCATTCCACACAGTGTATTAATACCCTCCAAACAATTTGGCTTAATTATTCTTACTTTTTCTGTTATTGCCATTTGTTGAATTAAATTCTGGATCCTGAATTTTTAAATTAAAATTCCCCGTGTAATAGTATAGGAAAGCACGCATGTGCTTTTTATCCATTTTTCTATGACAAAACAAGTTTTTAACAAAATAAACTGAAAAAAGGTTTTAGATACTCAGCTCACATTCCTTCATTTTGAGCTGTTATTACTTAAAATCATTTCTGATCAAAATCTTATACTATTGCCTTAAATGAACTCATCAAAATGCTGTACATTATTTCAATTCAATTATTAGGTTTCAAATATTTTTTCTATAAGATAATTTGTGTTTCTTAAAACATGATATGGTGTGCAAGGGTCTTTGGTTCAGATCAGAGGATGATTTAAGACCTTCCCACAATACATAGTAACAGCTCAGTGGGCCTGAATGAACTAATGGAATGTTCAGCGAGGTCAAATTACCACTGCTGTGTACTGTATGGGAAAGATGTGAAATTTCATATTCATAAAGCTAGTAGTATGACCTTTATCAAGGTAATTTTAATTTTAAGGGCGTTTACCTAATAGACAAGCTGTGCTAGTTTGAAAACATGCATTTCACTGTGTAATGTCAATGATAAAAAGTGGGTTGTTTTGAGCTATTGGAATTATGGGAAGTACTTAAAACACCATCTGGGTTTAGATCAACTTCAAATGTGTGTTATTTTGTTGTTATTTTTAATTTAATATTTTAAGGTAAAACATTTTGAAAACAATAATAATTGTTAAGAAAAAACACACCATGGAATATCAAATAAAGTAATGTGTATAAGGCCACACTTATTTATGTCTCAAAGCTCTAGAACCTAAATTTGAAAACCTAATGCAGAATGTTTTTCCCCCTTTTTTAAAATAATTTTTACAACTTCAATATACCAGGCATTGCACTTGCCATTTTCGCCATTCATTTTCCCATCGTTTGAAATTTAAACTGGCTACGGCATTATTATAAGTATGTTGTAGTTTTCATTTTGCGATACACAGGACGTAATTTGTGATGTTCGATGGGTTTTATTTGACGAAATTGAAAAAAAGAAAAGAACAATTTTGACAATTTGGCAATGTTAATGTGAACGTTTAAACTGACGCGCGCAGCAGCTTTGAGACAAAAAAACTAAATTAGTGTGGCCTAACCTTGGCTGACATAAAATGAATTTATATTTGTGCCTGGCCTCTATCAATATAGGTTTAATCATCCACAGCACTACTATAATGACCAGTTTATTACAGAATTTTTTCAATATTGAACACAAACGGAGTGGTGCTTAAACATTCATTTTTCATTATAGAATGCAATAACTTAATGTGTAAAACATGGGTTTCTAATCAAGTCATGTGCTGCTATACCAGAATGCAGTTTACTGTATTCCTTAGCAAAGAAAAAACAAGGAGTGTCTCAGAAACCGTTTGCAAAAAAGAAGAAAAAAAGAGAAATTAACTATAAGGTATGCAATATTTTCATTTTCACACAGCAATGCGCCCAGGTTTCTGAGACAACCGTTTTTTTTGCCTTATTTGAGTATAAGATCGTCAACTACATATTGTAATTGTGAAGTTGTTTAAATATTTTTTAAACACTCTAATAACATTTTGATCGCCTATCTTATGTGTGTGTGTGAAGTGCCCAGTTTTTAAGTATGGTCCTGCCTGTTTTAAATATGGGAAGTCTGCACAATGATTTCCATTTCCACCACACTGTGCTAACTCAGACTTTTTCATCACTTAACAATGTGAATTTTATAAGCTGTCACTTATTCAGAGAATTGACTTGATCACATGACAACAAACCAAAAGCAAAGCATGATGGGATAGCATCAAATAGATTTTATTAAACAATTCCACCACACCGTGCTAACTTAGACTTTTTCATCACTTCCAATGTGAATTTTATAAGCTCTCACTTATTCAGAGAATTGACTTGATCACATGACAACAAACCAAAAGCAAAGCATGATGGGATAGCATCAAATAGATTTTATTGAACAATTCCACCACATCATGCTAACTTGACTTTTTCATCACTTCCAATGTGAATTTTGTAAGCTGTCACTTATTCAGAGAATTGACTTGGTCACATGGCAACAAACCAAAAGCAAAGCATGATGGGATAGCATCAAATAGATTTTATTAAACATTTCCACCACACTGTGCTAACTTGACTTTTTCATCACTTAACAATGTGAATTTGATAAGCTCTCACATATTCAGAGAATTGACTTAGTCACATGACAACAAACCAAAAGCAAAGCATGATGGGATAGCATCAAATAGATTTTATTAAACAATTCCACCACAATGTGCTAACTTGACTTTTTCATCACTTAACAATCTGAATTTTATAAGCTGTCACATCTTCAGAGAATTGACTTGGTCACATGGCAACAAACCAAAAGCAAAGCATGATGGGATAGCATCAAATAGATTTTATTAAACAATTCCACCACACCGTGCTAACTTGACTTTTTCATCACTTAACAATGTGAATTTTGTAAGCTATCACATATTCCGAGACACTTGACTCACAATTTAAAGAGATTGAGAAATCTAAAATGGCTATCATCTTTTGCGATCTACGGTTATTGTTTGATAACGGATAGGAAGGCAGAATGTATGAATAAATTTTCCTCTGTGGACATCAATTGTGTGCATAAATGGAAGCATTGTCTTGATTTATATTGTTCTATATACTGTGAATTTTAAATTGCAGAGAGTTTGGATTTTTATAGATGAACATCATATTTTAATTGATGAAATATGAACATCATATTTTAATTGATGAAATATATATTTCTTAGAAAATATAAAGACTTATTGGTAGGATGCCTCCTCTTCTGATCATGAAAGGTTAAGACTGTTTTGATGTTCATATTTTTGGAATATTGGAATATATTATTGTGGATGTTTATATCGTTGATAATATAATTATTTGTATGGGAGTTTCATCATTTAAGATGGTGTGAATGTTTTACTAATGAATGCCACTGCATTTCATCTTTGTAAACCAGTTACAGATGGATTATACTTTTGCGTACTTGGAAAAAAGTGTGCTTTATAAGATACAGCTTTAATGTTTTGTGGTGAATTTCATCTTTCAATACTATATATTGTTTTATGAGATTGATTTTGGATTCAGATCAGAAACAATACCAACTGCATGGTATTAATAGCACCAGGAAGTTTGATTTTATTAAAACGTTATATGAATCATCATTTTTATGGATTTTTGGTTTGTTCTGAGATGGAAAGTAGGATTTCAATATATCATTCACCAATGTCATGAGGCTTTCTCGTCAAAAGTGCATCAGTTTTAATGACTATGGATGTATCTTCTCTATGGTTTCCTCCATCTGATGATGCCAATGCTATCATAATGTTATTAGTTGGCTTTTAAATGCTATCATAATGTTAATTTTTAATAACAAATGCTACAGGAATGTTAACATTTTGTGACTACAAATGCTATGGAAATGTTAACATTTGTGACTACAAATGCTGCAGGAATGTTAACATTTTGTGACTACAAATGCTATGGAAATGTTAACATTTGTGATTACAAATGCTATGGCAGGAATGTTAACATTTTGTGACTACAAATGCTATGGAAATGTTAACATTTGTGATTACAAATGCTATGGAAATGTTAACATTTTGCGACTACAAATGCTATGGAAATGTTAACATTTGTGATTACAAATGCTATGGAAATGTTAACATTTTGTGACTACAAATGCTATGGAAATGTTAACATTTGTGACTACAAATGCTATGGAAATGTTAACATTTGTGATTAACAATGCTATGATGTTGCTAATAGTTGATCATCAATGCAGTGATGATGTTAGCATTTAAATGTTAACATTTTGCGACTACAAATGCTATGGAAATGTTAACATTTGTGACTACAAATGCTATGGAAATGTTAACATTTGTGATTAACAATGCTATGATGTTGCTAATAGTTGATCATCAATGCAGTGATGATGTTAGCATTTAGATAACCAATGCTACGACAGTGTTAACCTTTGGGTTGCAAATGCTTTGATAATATTAACATTTGGATGAACAATGCTTTGATAATGTCAACATTTTGATTGCTAATGCTATGATAATATTGATATTTTGATTATCAATACCATGATAATAACAATTACATTAAAATGTTATGATTATATTAACTTAAACTTACCAGTGCTATGATGATATAAATATTTGGATAACCAATATGATAATGTGACAATTTGGATGACAAATGCTATGATAATGGTAACGTTTTGATTATCTTGGGAACATTTTGATGACCAATGCCAAACTATATGATATTAACATTTGCTGTAAAATGTTAACATTTTGACCACCAATTCTGCGATAATGTTAACATTTTGACTATAAATGCCATGATAATGTTAACATTTGGACTATAAATGCCATGATAACGTTAACATTTGGACTATAAATGCCATGATAATGTTAACATTTTAAAAATGCCATGACAATGTTAACATTTGGACTATAAATGCCATGATAACGTTAACATTTGGACTATAAATGCCATGATAACGTTAACATTTGGACTATAAATACCATGAAAACGTTAACATTTGTATATCTACTGATCCTAAAGTACAACGATGTCCATTTCAACTAGCAAGTCTATATCTTTCATCAAGACTTTATTCTCCTGTATCAAAGTGCCATACCATGGTAATGGATGAGTGTAACGAAACATTTCGCACCATTCTCTTTTCCTCGACAGACTCCACGTTTTCCCGCCTGTCAAGTTGTTCCAGCCACGATAGCATCCAGCATTGGGTCGACTCCTTGGATGATAACGACAATGATTTGACGGTGATATCTGCCCATCACCATGGCAATGAGCCTGGGATGGTTACTAGTCAACATAGGGACCCCATCAATGTGGGTCAGCAGAGTCATCATAGAGGTAAGATTAGATTTTTGTCGTCATGTGAGTGCAAGAAAGTCGTATCTGCAATAGCTGCCATTTGTCATAAATTTGGATTGCACACTTTATAATCTCTAGTCTTGAATCAGTGGTACTTGAAATGGTTCTTCAAGAACCATTTCAAGCATTGTCACCCGAAGAACCATTTCAAGAACCACTGACATAAGACAGGGACATTTTGAGGGAATTTTTCACATTCTTGTGACAAGGCATAAAATAAATATAACTTAGAGCAGCCATTGAAGATACGACTTTCTTGCACTCACATGACGACTTGACCCTTGCTGGTTGCTTTGTGCAAAATCTGGTGGCTTATTGCATATCAACATCGGGGTCCTTATCATATGGATATTACCCGAGGGAATGGGCACTCATCTTTGAATGATGTGGTATGCGAAGTGCAAAGTGGTGGCTTAGGCCAAATGAGATTAATAGTTTGTCTCAAAGCTTCTCCTACTCTTGAAAAACTAATGGGAAATGCGTTTTTTCTTTTAACTTTTTTTTTTTTTTCTCGAAAAGTTTTTTCTTTTCAATTATATTGGGTGCATTTTATTAACTTGATGGCCACAATTGAGTGTCAAAATTAATCAGCAAAACCGTCATAAAAATTGCTGTGATTACTTGGGAAACCATGGGAAACACAAACATTTTGCTTCAAATTTCGAGGAAAATATAAAAAAGGGTAAAAAAAGATAATTTTTCGGATTTCGAGGGAAACTAACGCGCACAATGAAACTAATACGTGCGGGAGCTTTGAGACAAACTATTAATTTGGTCTTATTGCAGATCAACATCGGGGTCCTCATCATATGGATATTACCCGAGGGGGGGGGGCACTCATCTTTGAATGAGGTGGTATGCGAAGTGCAAAGTGGTGGCTTAGGCCAAATTAGATTAATAGTTTGTCTCAAAGCTTCTCCTACTCTTGAAAAACGAATGGGAAATGCGTTTTTTCTTTTAACTTTTTTTTCTTTTCTTTTTCGCGAAAAGTTCTTTCTTTTCAATTATATTGGGTGAATTTTATTAACTTGATGGCCGCAATTGAGTGTCAAAATTAATCAGCAAAACCGTCATAAAAATTGCTGTGATTACTTGGGAAACCATAGGAAACACAAACATTTTGCTTCAAATTTCGAGGAAAATATAAAAAAGGGTAAAAAAAGATAATTTTTCGGATTTTGAGGGAAACTAACGCGCACAATGAAACTAATACGTGCGGGAGCTTTGAGACAAACTATTAATTTGGCCTTATTGCAGATCAACATCGGGGTCCTCATCATATGGATATTACCCGAGGGGAGGGGGGGGGCACTCATCTTTGAATGAGGTGGTATGCGAAGTACTGGAATTTGATTAATTGAACTGATTTTGTGTAAAAAATGCCCCTTTGAAACAGATTTTTTGGGTCTAATGAATTAGAATTTTGACCCCCCCAAAATAGCCTTCTGAGCTGAATGTTTTCACATTTCCTGATTATATTTTGCAGTTGGAACTAAATTATTGTATTTTTCTTCAAGAAAAATGAGTCTTAATTCTAAAAAACAAGATCATGCTGAAAATGTGCATCTGACAGCTTGAAAAAAGGGTGTCTTGACCGTTTGACATCGGTATCCTGCTGACATATGTGAGGATTCTACACAAAGGTTAAGCCAAAAAAA
>JXSR01S028123.1:1313-15310 GCA_000969725.1 Ophiothrix spiculata | reverse complement strand
TAGAGTACCTATATATGGAGAGTAGCGACAACCTCTCAAAATCCGCCATTTTGTGTCTAAATTGTGTCTAAAGTTATACAGTAAGTCTATGGGAAAATCCTGCCAATTTGCATATTAATCATCATAACTTTAAAAAACCACCTAAAAACCCCATAAATGTATACATTTTTAGAAAGCTAACATAACAATGATTCCAAATTTGGGCATATCAATTCTCATTTACATGTCACGTGACCAAAAATTGAGCTAAAACATCAAAAAATCATGATTTCTGTGATTTTGCTGAAAATTACGGGAAAAAAGTGTTTAATTAAGTATAACTTCGTTAATCTTTATAACTTCGATCTTTAAATTTTGCAGGTATGTCAAAGATGATCAAACAAAACCAAAAATAGTAAAATAAATTAAAACCTGTATTTTCACTCTCTTCTGTTGCCATGGAAACGTGTTTAAAAACCACAGATTTGGTAAAAATTTGGTCTTACTCCGTTATTATAAGGAACTGGAATCTGAATTTTTGTAGGTATGACAGAATTGATAAAACGTAACCAAAACTAGCAAAATAAATTAAAACCTGTATTTTCACTCTCTTCTGTTGCCATGGAAACGTGTTTAAAAACCACAGATTTGGTAAAAAATTGGTCTAACTCCGTTATTATAAGGAACTGGAATCTGAAATTTTGAAAGTATGACATACTTGATTAACCTTAACCAAAAGTAGCAAAATAAACTGAAACATGTATTTTTGTTCTTTTCCGTTGCCATGGAAACGTACTTAAAATCTACAGATTTGGCAAAAAATTGGTCTAACACGCTATTATAAAGATCTGGAATCGGAAATTTTGCAAGTATGGCACACTTGATGAAACTTAACTAACTGAGTAGCAAAATAAAGTAAAACATCTATTTCTATTTTTTTTCGTTGCCATGGCAACGTGTTTAAAATCAACAGATTTGGTAAAAAATGGATTAAACTCCGTTATTATAAGGATCTGGCATCTGGCAAGTATGTCAGAATTGATAAAATGTAACCAAATAATAGTAAATTTAAGCAAAACATGTATTTTCACTCTCTTTCGTTGCCCTCTGTTGATTTTAAACACGTTGCCATGGCAACGGAAAAGAAAAAAATACATGTTTTACTTTATTTTGCTATTTTTGGTTAAGTTTTATCAAGTGTGTCATACTTGCAAAATTTCAGATTCCAGTTCCTTATAATAACGGAGTTAGACCCATTTTTAGCAAATCTGTTGATTTTAAACACGTTGCCATGGCAACGGAAAAGAAAAAAAATACATGGTTTATTTTACTTTGCTATTTTTGGTTAAGTTTTATCAAGTTTGTCATACTTGCAAAATTTCAGATTCTAGTTCCTTATAATAACGGACTTAGACCCATTTTTTACCAAATCTGTGGTTTTTAAACACGTTTCCATGGCAACAGAAGAGAGTGAAAATACAGGTTTTACTTTATTTTGCTATTTTTGGTTATGTTTTATCAAGTTTGTCATACTTGCAAAATTTCAGATTCTAGTTCCTTATAATAATGGACTTAGACCCATTTTTTACCAAATCTGTGGTTTTTAAACACGTTTCCATGGCAACAGAAGAGAGTGAAAATACAGGTTTTACTTTATTTTGCTATTTTTGGTTAAGTTTTATCAAGTAGGTTATACTTGCAAAATTTCAGATTCCAGTTCCTTATAATAACGGAGTTAGACCCATTTTTTACCAAATCTGTCGATTTAAAACACGTTGCCATAGCAACGGAAAAGAATAAAAATACATGTTTTACTTTATTTTGCTATTTTTGGTTAAGGTTTATCAAGAAGGTCATTCTTACAAAATTTCAGATTCCAGTTCCTTATAACAACGGAGTTAGACCCATTTTTTACCAAATCTGTGGTTTTTAAACACGTTTCTATGGCAACAGAAGAGAGTGGAAATACAGGTTTTACTTTATTTTACTATATTTGGTTACGTTTGATCATCTTTGACATACCTACAAAATTTCAGATCGGAGTTCTAAAGATTAACGAAGTTAGACTCAATTAACAAAAATGTCCCTGTAATTTTCATCAAGATCACAAAAATCACGATATTTTTAAGTTTTAGCTCAATTTTTGGTCACGTGATATGTAAATGAGAATTGATATGCCCAAATTTGGAATCATTGTTATGTTAGCTTTCCAAAAATGTATACATTTATGGGGTTTTGAGGTCGTTTTTTAAAGTTATGGTCATTTATATACAAATTAGCAGGATTTTCCCATAGACTTACTGTATAACTTTAGACACACTTTAGACACAAAATGGCGCCCATGGCTGAAATTTGAATACCCGTCATGTCGCAACTCTCAGTATATAGGGACTCTATCTGCAACGGTGGCCAGACTTTGAAAGGTTGCGGCGAAACCAAGGCAAAACTTCAAAGATTTGTACGGTATTGGTGATTGATTTCACGAAGTTATTGAATGTTTTTAAGATAAATAGTATTTAGTTTTTATTGTGGGCTTCGAAAGAGGTAAAAAAGGAATGAATTTTACATGTTCAGTGAGTTAGTAAAAGTACTGGTTGTAGTATAATTTGGTTTTAGAAAAACAGTATTTAATTTTTTATTTTTTTTCGTGTTTTCGTCTACCGCATATTTCTTACGTAACACGAGTCTTGCGTTCGTGTAACGGTTCATCCGTGTTTCGTTTACATAAGTTAAGTCACAAAAATATGTTATCCGATATGGCTGGTTTTAATTGAACACCCCTTTTTTACACCCAATCGAAAGACTTCATAGATAAATATCATGGCAATAATTAGTCTGATCAGGCTAAATCAATCCAGTGTAACAGCCACGAAGCTGGAGAAAATGTGGAGATATTTTGTCTTTTTTTGCAAATCACGTGAACCAATCGATTTTGTAAAATCTTACATTTTTGGAATCCTGCGACTCTAGGGAACAGGTAATCTGTTTTAGGCAATACATGTATGTACATGTAGAAGGAAAAGTTATATCATACCTATCTGGGAGGAGTTCAGAGGTAAACTGCCGATACGTCCACTATATGGCTATAGGAAGAAGCGGACCTACGTCATACGCAGCGGTTACGCAGCACAGTGGTCTAAAAATAGCTCGCGTTGCACTTCGAGCGCGGTGAAAACAATCAATACTTCAGCCAGTGATCCCGTCATTTTCTTTCTTTTTTAGCCAGACGAAAATCTGTGAAATTATGAGCTGTTTGTCATTTTGTTAAGACTTGAATACCACACATCTCATATGATTTTGGAATCGAAATATTTTGACAATTTGCTAAAATCAATTGAAGTTTCCGCGAGCCGGCATTTTCTACATTGAGTTGAATAATGGGAAGTCGGCAAATGTTTTCACTGCGCTATTTGGACAAACGTCCCGGATGTAAACAAAACGCCCGGATGTCCGCTCCTGCCTATAGTTTTACGCATGAGATCTGTGGCTTCGAACCTATATAAATTACAATACCCAATGATGAAAGTAAATGGTCCGCAAGTCGCATCTCTAGGACTCGGACCCTTTTCACGAATTTATTTTTTGCGAGTTTGCAAAAAAGGGGTATTTTCCCAGAGGGGTACTCAGATTTTGGTTGGGTACGGTCACACGGACAGAGTTTTAGACTACCACAGGCATTGACTACCACCTGTTTTGTAAACCTGAAGAAATGAAAAAATGCTACCCATATGTAAACCATTTTGACTTACCTAAACAACCGTTAGACCGTTCAATACATTTTTGTAAATTGCACTTTCAAAGCCTAATTTGGCAACCGATAAGGGAAACATTGGTCAAAAATGGTCATTTTTGAAAAATGCACCCCCAGGGTAGTTTTTCATTTTTAATCAAGTTTGTGAAATTTCAAAATGGTATAAGATTACAAATCTTTCATGGAAACAAATTCTTAATCGTGTCTTTTTTAGTATCGCGCGCCTCAATACACGATCAAGTAAGCTTACACAACTGTTTTTTACCTATTTATTTGGTTTTTCCTTATATGCTGAACAAAGCCATGTTTCATATCAAGTCCAGGACCTGCATCTTCTGCATATTTGCCTTCTTTGTCATTTCTCTGTGCCATATGCCGGACAAAAACGGTCTAAATTGTGCTGGATAGGGGCTCTCGTTGTTGTCAATTTTTGAGCTGTCAATCACGGCGGTCCACTGATCTATTTGAATGGATAGGCCCATAAATCAGAACTTTGCGTAACCAGAAATTTTCATTTGAGGGGACGAGGGTAAAACAGTTTTGTGATCTTGGTGAGAGGGGGATATTGCTCTTACACAGAAAGGAACACCTAAAATTTTTCTATGAAGCAAATCACTCAAATTCTGCTTAACTTCATGATATTTCCATTCGGAGGCAAATTTTCGGTGTTTTCTGAAAAATAAACCCATAAAGTAGGCTCCCAGGCCTTCTGGTGTTAACTTTTGCATAGTTTCATCAACAGTGAACTTCAGTATATTGATATGTTATTCTTGTCATGATTTCATTATTTTCCTCATTTACTATCAACATGATAACAAAGTGCTACACAAAGTTGCCCAATGTTGCCAATGATGCGCATAATTACACAACAATGTTGCGTGAATTTACACAAAGTTGCCCAATGTTGTGCAAAATTGCACAATATTGCGCAAAGTTACAAAAGTTGTACAATGTTGCCAAATATTGCACAAAGTTACAAAATGTTGCACAATGTTATGCAAAGTTGCACAATTATGCGCAAAGTCGCCAAATGTTGCAAAGTTACGCACAGTTGCCAAATGTTGCAAAAAATTACACAAAGTTGTCCAATGTTACCAATGATGCGCAAAGTTATACAAAGTTGCCCAATGTTGCATAATGTTGCACAAACTTTCACAAAGTTACCCAATATGTTGCACAAAGTTGTACAATGTTGCACAAAGTTGCCAAATGTGGCACAAAGTTACAAAATGTGGCACAATGTTATGCAAAGTTAAGTAAAGTTGTCCAATGTTGCGCAAAGTTGCCAAGTGTTGCACAATGTTACACAAAGTTGCCAAATAATGCACAAAGTAACAAAAAGTTGTCCAATGATGCGCAAATTTACACAAAGTAGCCCAATGTTGCGCAATGTTGGGCAAGTTACCCAAATGTTGCCAAGTGTTGCACAAAGTTACACAAAATTGTCCAATGTTGCCAATGATACGCAAAGTTACACAAAGATGCCCGATGCTGCGCAAAGTTACACAAATTGCCCAATGTTGCACAAATTGCACAAATGTTGTGCGAAGTTGCCAAATGTTGCGCAAAGTTACACAAAGTTCCCCATTGTTGCGCAAATTTATGCAATGTTGCACAAAGTTGCCAAATGTTGCACAACGTTACACAAATATTTCCAATGTTGTGCAAAGTTACACAAAATTGCCCCATGTTGCACAAAGTTATGCAGAGTTATCAAATGTTGTGCAAAGTTTCAAAGTGTTGCACAAAGTTACACTAAGTTGTCCAATGATGCGCATAGTTACAGAAAGTTGCCCAATGTTGCACAAAGTTGCCAAATGTTGCACAAAGTTGCCAAATGTTGCACAAATTACGCAATGTTGCCCAATGTTGTGCGAAGTTACACAAAGTTGTCCAATGTTGCACAAAGTTACATTAAAGTTCCACAATGTTGCCCAAAGTTGCCAAATGTTGCACAAATTACGCAATGTTGTCCAATGTTGCGCAAAGTTACATGAAGCATAATAATGATAAAATTTGACGATTTTCGTCCATTATTTTTTGGTAAAGCTATGAAATATTGAGTGAGATGCAGGCTCAATCTGTCCAATTTTATAAAAAAAGTTACCATATGTTGCACAAAGTTGCCAAATGTTGCACAAAGTTACTCTATGTTGCGCAAAGTTGCCAAATGTTGCACAACTTTACACAAAGTTTTCCAATGTTGCGCAAAGTTACACAAAATTGCCTAATATAGCGCAAAGTTGCCAAATGTTGCACAAAGTTGCCAAATGTTGCACAAAACTACAAAAAGTTGTCCAATGTTGCCAATGATGCGCAAATTTACACAAAGTTGCCCAATGTTGCGCAAAGTTACCCACTGTTGCGCAAAGTTGCCAAATGTTGCACAACTTTACAAAGTTACACAAAGTTGCCAAATGTTGCACAAAATTACAAAAAGTTGTCCAATGTTGCCAATGATGTGCAAATTTAAACAAAGTTGTCCAATATTGCGCAAAGATACACAAATTTACACAATGTTGTGCAAAGTTACACAATGTTGCCTAATGTAAACCGAAAAAAATCACCTTGTTTAGGCTTTCACCAAGGAAACCCAACTTGGTCAAGCCTGAACTTGGTACCTGGTACAAAGTAAGCTCAAATTGAGTGCTGTGAGCAAATTTTTCATAACTGACATAAATGTTGCACAAAGTTACACAATGTTGCGCAAAGTTGCACAATGTTTCACAAAGTTGCCATATAACTTTGTGCAACACAAAGTTACACAATGTTGCCCAATGTTGTGCAAAGTTACACAAAGTTATCAAATGTTGCCCAATGTTGCCCAATGTTGTGCAAAAATACCCAATGTTGCGCAAAGTTGCACAATGTTGCACAAAGTTGCCAAATGTTGCACAAAGTTACACAATGTTGCCCAACGTTGTGCAAAATTGCCAAATATTGCAAAAAAGTTATGCAATGTTGCCCAATGTTGCCAAATAATGCACAACGCTACACAAAATTTTCCAATTTTGAGCAAAATTACACAAAATTGGCCAATGTTGTGCAAAGTTGCACAATGTTGTGCAAAGTTGCCAAATGTTGCACAAATTACACAATGTTGCCCAATGTTGCGCAAAGTTACACAAAGCATAATAATGATAAAATTTGATGATTTTCGTCCCTTATTTTTTGGTCAAGCTATAATGGGTGAAACGCAGACTCAATTTTGTCAAAGTTGCCAAATGTTGTGCAAAGTTACACAAAGTTTCCCATTGTTGCGCAAAGTTATGCAATGTTGACCAATGTTGTGCAAAGTTGCACAATGTTGTGAGAAGTTGCCAAATGTTGCAAAAAAGTTACACAAAGTTGTCCGATGTTACCAATGATGCGAAAAAATATACAAAGTTGCCCAATGTTGCGTAATGTTGCGCAAACTTACACAAAGTTACCCAATGTTGAGCAAAGTTGCACAATATTGCACAAAGTTGCCAAATATTGCACAAAATTGCACAATGTTGTTAGAAGTTGCCAAATGTTGCGCAAAGTTACACAAACTTACCCAAATGTTGCAAAAATTACACAATGTTGGCTAATAATGATAAAATTTGATGATTTTTGTCCCTTATTTTTTGGTCAAGCTATAATGGGTGAGACGCAGGCTTAATCTGTCCCATTTTATAATAAGGTTAACCTATACTGCGCAAAGTTGTCAAATGTTGCACAAAGTTGCAAAATATTGCGCAAAATTGCCAAATGTTGCACAACTTTACACAAAGATTTCCAATGTTCCGCAAAGTTACACAAAATTGCCCAATGTTGCGCGAAGTTGCCAAATGTTGCATAAAGTTACACAAAGTTCCCAAATGTTGCACAAAGTTGTCCAATGTTGCCAATGATGTGCAAACTTACACAAAGTTATCCACTGATGCGCAAAGTTATCAAATGCTGCGCAAAGTTGCAAAGTGTTGCACAAAGTTGCCCAATGTTGTGCAAAGTTGCACAATTTTGCGCAAAGTTCCAAAATGTTGCACAAATTTGCACAATGTTGTGAAAAGTCACAAAAAGTTGCCAATTGTTGCGTAAAGTTATGCAATGTTGCCCAATGTTGTGCAAAGTTGCCAAATGTTGCACAAAGTTGCACAATGTTGTGAAAAGTTGCCAAATGTTGCACAAAGTTACTCAAAATCAAATCAAAATCAAATCTTTATTTCAATATCAAAATTACATACATTCATTAGAAACACATCAAAAGGTAAAACAAAGTGATACTGAGGACATCATCAAGAGGCCAGGAAGACCTGAAGTGATGATACCCTGCAAACAAAATAAGTTACAAAAGTACAACTAAACAAGTAACAACAAAAGACAAACAAACAGCATAAACAAGACAAATGCTCCGCTTAAGTATACTAGTATGAAATTTAGTGTCAATTATAATTTGACAATAGATAATTTTTTAGATTGTTTCTGTAGTGTTTTTGCATCTTTTTATGTCATTACTCAGAGAGTTCCAAAAGGTTGGTCCAGAATTACGAACAGCACGATCAGAGAATATTTTCTTAGTTTTATTAATACTATAATCCTGAGCATTTCTTGTATTATAGCTGTGAGTCTGAACATGTTTTGTAAAATAAGCTGAGAAAATATTTGGAAGTTGATTTGTATGATGCTTGTACATGAAACTTCCAAGGTTGAGTTTAAACATGTCGTGTACATTCAGAACATTATATTTTTTAAATAAGGGCCCCGTATGACTTCTATAGTGACTATTGGATATTGTTCTGATAGCCCATTTTTGTAGTTTTAATAATTTGTCCAAATATGTTTCATACGTGTTTCCCCATATAAGAACCCCATAATTTATATATGGCAATATTAGTGTACAATACAGGGAGTACAATATGTTTTGAGGCAAGTAATGCTTAAGCTTAGTCAACATACCAGTATTTCTTGAAATAGTTTTCGATATTGCATCTATATGATATTTCCATGTCAAATTCTCATCAATAATCACACCAAGAAATTTTGTTGATTTTACTTTTTGCAATGATACACCGTCAAGCTTGATATTGAGATTCTTTTTATCCATGTGATTAAAAGTATTATTTTGAGAATCTGTTGGACATATCTGATTTACATCAATATATTTTGCAGTACTGTAGTTGAGTACCGAGTACCATATAGTTAGTTTTGCTAGCATTTACAGAAAGTTTATTGGCCTGAAACCAATTACAGATTTCTTGAAGCTCATCATTGATGATGTCATTTTGAGATGCAATATCTGGATGTGAAAATAACAGAGTAGTATCGTCAGCAAATAGAATTATATCAAATAAAGAGGTTACATTTACAATATCATTTATGTACAAAATGAATAATAGTGGTCCTAATATAGATCCTTGCGGTACACCACACTGGATTGATTTATGATCAGAATCACACATTTGGTAACGAACAAATTGTTTTCGATCAGTGAGGTAGTTCTTGAGCCAGTCTAAGGCAACTCCACGAAATCCATAATGGTTTAATTTATATAATAGAATATCATGATTTATGGTATCAAATGCCTTTGAAAGATCTAAAAAAATGCCCAATGTGGTTTCATTTTTCTCAACTGATTTGACAATTTTATCCACAAGTTCTGTTATAGCCATATACGTCGAATGGTTCGATCGAAACCCAAATTGTTTTTCATTCAATATGTTATTCTGATCAATAAAGTTTATATGTCTATTAAATACAAGTCATTCTAATATTTTCGAGAAGCAAGGTAAAACAGATACAGGCCGATAGTTTGAAAAAACTTCAGCATCATCTTTTTTATATATTGGAATAACCTTTGCTATTTTTAGTTCACTTGGTACAATACCAGTCGATAATGAGAGGTTGAATATGTCTGTTAAAGGCTCTGAGATTTCATTAATAACTTTATTTATGATAAAATTTCCAATTCCATCATGTCCAGGACTTTTGTTTGTATTGAATTTTTTAACTATCTTAATTATTTCTCCAGCAACTATCGGTTTCATGAATAAACATTTTCGAGTAGTATTTTTAAGATAATCAAAGTAATCTTTTCCTGTGTGGTTTATATCCAAAGCAAGCTTAGGTCCAATGTTTACAAAAAAGTTGTTGAAACATGATGATATACTGCTCAGATCAGAAACTCTTTTACCATTGTCACTTTTAAAAGTGGTTTGTTGTCTCTTAGTATTTCCTTTACCAATCACGGTGTTGATTGTTTTCCACGTTTGCTTTATATTGTTTTTTACACTTAAAAACTTATTATGATAGTACTCTCGCTAACATTTACGTATTAAATTGTTCAGTTTATTTCTAAATGTTTTAAATTTGATTTTACGATCTTTCTAAATGTTTTAAATTTGATTTTATGATCAAAGTTGCCCAATGTTGTGCAAAGTTGCAGAATTTTGCGCAAAGTTCCCAAATGTTGCACAAAGTTGCACAATGTTGTGCAAAGTTACACAAAGTTGCCCATTGTTGCGCAAAGTTATGCAATGTTGCCCAAAGTTGCACAATATTGCGCAAAGTTGCCAAATGTTGCACAAAGTTGCAAAATGTTGCGAGAAGTTGCCAAATGTTGCGCAAAGTTACAAAAAGTTGCCAAATGTTGCACAAATTACACAATGTTACCTATTGTTTTGCAAAGTTACACAAAATTGCCCAATATTGCACAAAATTGTCAAATGTTGCGCAAAGTTGCCAAGTGTTGCATAAAGTTACACAAAGTTATCCAATGATGCGCAAAGTTATCAAATGCTGCGCAAAGTTGCAAAGTGTTGCACAAAGTTACACAAAGTTGCACAAAGTAACACAAAGTTGCTCAATGTTGCGCAAAGTTGCACAATGTTGTGCAAAGTTGCCAAATGTTGTGCAAAGTTACAAAAAGTTGCCCATTGTTGCGCAAAGTTATGCAATGTTGCCCAATGTTGTGCAAATTTGAACAATATTGTGCAAAGTTGCCAAATGTTGCACAATGTTGTGAGAAGTTGCCAAATGTTGTGCAAAGCTACAAAAGTTGCCAAATGTTGCACAAAGTTACACAAAGTTGCCAAATGTTGCACAAAGTTGTCCAATGTTGTGTAATGTTTTGCAAAGTTGCCACAATGTTGCACAAAGTTGCCACAATGTTGCACAAAGTTGCCAAATGTTGCACAAAGTTACACAATGTTGTCCAATGTTGTACAAAGTTACAAAAAAATGCCCAATGTTGTACAAAGTTACACAAAGTTGCCCAATGTTGCCCAAAGATACGCAAAGTTGCCCAAGAGTGTCCAATGTTGTGCAAAGTTGCCAAATGTTGCTCAAAGTTACACAAAGTTGCCCAATGTTGCACAATGTTTTGCAAAGTTGCCACAATGTTGCAAAGTTGCCAAATATTGCATAAAAATACACAATGTTGCCCAGTGTTGTGCATCGTTGCATATAGTTGTCCAATGTTGCGAAAAGTTGCCAAGTGTTGCACAAAATTACACAAAGTTGTTCGATGTTGCCAATGATGCACAAAGTTACGCAAAGTTGCCCAATGTTGCGCAAAGTTGCACATTGTTGCGCAAACTTGCCAAATGTTGCACAAACTTACATAAATTTGCCTTATGTTGCACAAAATTACGCAAAGTTGTCCAATGTTGCCAATGATGCGCAAGTTACACAAAGTTGCCCAATAATGCGCAATGTTGCGCTAAATTACCCAACTTGTTGCACAAAGTTGCCAAATGTTGCACAACGAAAAGCCGTTTTCTTGCTGACCAATTAATTGACTGCATGGTTTGGTGCTACAAACAATCAATGTCAGCGGCCCCTCCCTCGGGGACGGGGACGTGCTTGCCAGACTTTGACAATTTGGCTCACTTCTATCTATTTTAACACAAAAACACACCTACCGGTTAACCGAAAAAAATCACCTTGTTTAGGCTTTCACCAAGGAAACCCAACTTGGTCAAGCCTGAACTTGGTACCTGGTACAAAGTAAGCTGAAGGTTACTCAAATTGAGTGCTGTGAGCAAATTTTTCATAACTGTGCACCCAATGATTTTTAAAAATTGGTCACATTCATCTGCAACGAAAACCACCCTATCGCTACACCAAAACTGTGAAAAAAAAACAACCCAAAAGGCAGGCACATAATTACCCATAAAAAACACCCAACCCGCACTTCCCGGCGGCTCAGCGGCCTACATTATGAGCTGACCTTCACCTGTCCAGAGATTTAGGTCAGTCCTATCAATCATAAATCTGCCCACGCGGCCACGCATGATTACTGAAGTGAATCAATCAAATAGCCAGGCAACTGTCTGTTCATGCTTTGCTTCAAGTTTTGGTGTGCGTAGAAAACCCGGAGAAAACCGAACTATTGGATTGTGGTGTGCGTAGAAAACCCGGAGAAAACCGAACTATTGGATTCGAAATTGCTGGTAAGTTCCAATAATTTCAGAAGTTGCAGCTTACCTGCAGCTTATTTTTCACGAGTTACGAGTTTGAGCATTTAGGCTTGCGGCATGGCAAACTGAATGAAACAGAGTCAGACACTGAGAATATGCATCGACATGAAGTTAAAATTTAAAGATTAAAGATATGTGACATAGCCTATAGAAAAAAAATATTATAACTAAAAATAATAATAATTTTGGAGGGCTAATTTATGCGTGTCTGAAATCATTTCCTTAAACATCAAAATGAAACCATGCATGCATGGGCATGCCTAGCTAGGCCTACAAAATGGCCTAGGGCTAGGCCTATACAAGTTGGTGCAAATTAGTGTCAGTGATCAGCACTATGAGCAGTTTCACACATACTTGTGTAATTTCCGAGGTTTTGATTAGTCGAGAGCCGTCACATGGCCATGCATGAACAGCGATCATTCATAGCATTGAATGTTCTATTGCGCGACGCGGCACAACGGCGCGTCGGCTCTAAATGCGGGATGAAGAGTGCACTTTTGTAACTCTTAGTCTTAGACAGGTACAAGCTCAGATGGGGGCTACTGAATTTGACAACCACGATGGAAAAGACTGTTTTATGGCCAATTTTTGAGCGGATTTTCTTATTTTATACATGAAAAGGGTATGTGTGAACAGTAAACTTAGTGAACAGGGTTCATTAATATTTTGGCAGGATGGCGAGCATCGCTTCGCAATACTGAGCTATCCTGCCCTCGGGCAAAATCAAGCGATTACACACAGAATTAATGAATCCTTTATTCGTGTACAAGTTACGAGAGAACTCTGGCTCTGCATTGTTTGTTCAATATACAAATAATGAATGTTTATGAGTGCAACTTATTTATGAGATGATATATCAAATTTATTAATTTGTTAAAAACTTTTAGTTTAAGACGACAATAATAATTTACGATCAGTTCTTGTCAATTTATCAATTAATTTACAGTGTTTTGGGGAAAAATTCGTGAGGGATCCCAAAAAGCGTGATTGAGACAAAATGGGCGGGTTTTAGGGCTTTGGCGAAAAATCCGGGTGCTTACAATTGTGTTACGATAGGCTGTAATTACTTTGAGAATTGATGATGTCTTTCATGTAATCATATAGCCTGAAATGTGTACAGTTAGTTCAGAATCTTTAAAAAGTCTTACAAGTGTTTCCAAAAGAGTTAGTAATTTTTGTTGATCTTTGAATGATAATTTCACTCAAAACTTGTGTTGAAAAGTACATGTAAAAGATATATTTTCTCTACCTTAATCATTCCATTCCGAAATTTTGAGAAATTGAGAGCATGAAAATTTTTGGCAAAATAGAATATGTTCCCTTCCTTCCCAAATGCTCCAAATATGTTACTTAGCCTATAAATTGTATATCTAACAGAATTATTATTTAGTTCATTTTTTTGTTTATTTATTTATTTGTTTGTTTGTTTATTTATAATTTATTTATTTACCCTTGATTAAACTATAAAGTCTACAACTTTGATTTGTAAAATCATCGTCAAAATGGTTCACTTTTTAAATTATTATTTACAAACGGAATAGTTCAGTATGAATGCTAAAAAAAAACCAACAGTACTTACGCCTATTTATTTATTTATTAGGTCATCTGATAGAAATGAAATTTGAAAATTTATTTATTTGGGAGACAAACAACTGATCACTATTGCCTATTGAATCACATTTGGTGCATGCATTGCAAGTTGATTGAGGTCTATAGAGTGGTTGCAATAACCAGACCGGAACGAGCAACACGTGCTTGATCTTTCGACAAGAGTTTGTCTGGCCATACGCCGGGACAGTTGTGACGTCATAATTTATGCACAA
>JXSR01S028118.1:5674-15886 GCA_000969725.1 Ophiothrix spiculata | reverse complement strand
GCGGCGGCGGCAGCGGCGGTGGTGGTGGTTGTGGAGTTCAAAGAGGTCAATCCGTTGATTTTCAGTAGAGTGAACAAGAAGATATCAAATTTACAGTGCAATTATAACACTATAACATTTAAAATGTTTTTATAAAATCTGAAAAACTACATTTTCTTGAGAAAACAGTTGTCTACCTTTGGCCGGGCAAAGGTAGACAATTGTCCATCAGAAATATAAATACATATATAAGGGCAGTTTTTATACAATTTACGCAATGACTCAAAACATTTTTAAAAATAGCTATTTATAATCAGTTCATTAAAAATAATCATTAATCAGAAAAAAATAAATAGATACATATATAAAATAAAAAAAAATCAAATTATAACATCCGCCGGGCAAAAACAAAAATAATATTTAAAAATAGAATTCCATGCTTTTACACTTAAAATATTTGATTACCTGAAATCGGATGAAATGGTTTTGCCTCTTACCAAACTAATACCACTATTATTTCAAAATAAATTGATATTACGCAGTGAGTTATGGCGCTCCGAAAACTGTGCGAGGGCGCTCTTCATCAAAAGTTCAAGTCATCTTAACACGATACGCCAACGGTATCCCAATTTCGGTTTTTTACATAAGTTATGTACCCAACTGGAGGTTTCAAAATATGTTAAACTATGCTTGGGATGTGCTTGGCGCACACTTTTACCCTTACTTAAAATGTACATAATATTTTGGTGGTTGTTTTAACCCCAAATTTCAATATTTTTCCGGCCAAACCGAAAACGACAAGAACCCGGTGTGAAAGTAATCTTAGTCCCCTGAAATGGTAGTCCG
Organism: Ophiothrix spiculata; assembly: GCA_000969725.1. Classification (NCBI taxonomy): domain Eukaryota; kingdom Metazoa; phylum Echinodermata; class Ophiuroidea; order Amphilepidida; family Ophiotrichidae; genus Ophiothrix; species Ophiothrix spiculata. Next base: position 15,061 of record JXSR01S028118.1, on the reverse strand, counting down.
CCTTCCATAGACCATAACGGAATAAAGCGTGAAACTAATGTTGCGTGAGAGTTGTAAGCCTATACTTTACTGTACAACCCGGACAATCAGAACGGGGGACTTACATTTCTGCTATACCGGGGGTTCATTTATAGCGGTTTTGTATGATAATGTAATGTATTCACTCATGTTTAATGGATAGCAGGTTCAACATGTAGGGTCAAAAGTTTTTTAGCAAATTAGCAATATATATAATCTGTGTTTAATCACTATGGATAATGGCAGAGGAAGAAAAGATATCTTCTCGGGAGGAAAGTGTTGAGTGGAGAAAACAAAATTATAGGATTTTCAAGATAAATATATAATTTGAATTGTTACCAAAGATCGTTTAAGCTAAAATATTCATTAGGTTATAATCTTATTTATCTATGACCTTTTCATTGGTATAAACAAATCATATTGTCTGGGCTTATGACATAACAAGATGGATTGATATGCTTCTTTAAATAATTTTGAATAATTCTAATTTTAATAATCTATGCTCAAAATGCATTGGTTTTGCAATTATCTGAATCTCATCTGCGCACAATTAAAGGCATCTATGAGCAAGTAAAGGAGTCGGGATGCAACCAGTAGATTAAACCGTTGGGTTATTTAGTAAGAAAAAAATCGGCTCGTCCTAACAAGGTTGTGATTGATTTGCCTTGTATGTTCTTTTCAAGGTCAATTCAGGTTGTTATGTAAAATATGTCTCTGATGTAATTGTGATATTCAATTTCAGTCGGGGCCACACGCTCGATTGAGTAACACTGCTCGATCGAGCAATCACGCTGCATGAAGCGTGAAGTATCGGTGGATGAAGCGTGAATTGGAACTCGTCATGGTCCAGCTCATATCTCGAGACAGTTCACTAATTCCAAAAATAGTTCACTAATTTCTCCAAGTTATGCCCTGGTCACATAAGCTTGCGGCGAGGTTACGATGTGTTTACGGCGTCATACCGGGCTGTATACCACATACGCCGACCGGAGTCCGACCGGAGTCCGACCGGGGTCCGACCGGTCTCCGTAAGGAATCACATTTCATACCGATGTCATACCGGCATTGCGGCGTTGCGGCTTTGCAGACGCCGGTCGGACACCGGTGGTAATGGGACCAGGGCAATATTCGTAACTACTGACTAATTATCTAAAATCGGACCGGCGCAAAAACATATTTACCGGCAACATCGTTAGTTAGGGGTGTTTCTATTAAAAAACAACTGCAACATTTACACAGTCGAGAATCGTGCAGCTCAATCGAGCGTTCACGCTCAATGTAGCAGTATAAATAACGCTGAATTGAGCTATTGAGAACTTTTGAGCTATTGAGATTGACCATGTTGACATTCGTACTACACGGGTACCTCGAATGTATTTACATGATATCTATCGGTCAATCTTTTGATTTTGCCTCTCCTATAAATTGAATTTAGCCAAAACGTGCCATAAAATAGATGGTGTTGGGTCAAAATGACTAAGTATAATGCGAACAGCGATGCGTAGCCTCAATCATAAACCTATAATATGAATATTGTCAGGAAATGCATTTATCGCAAGGATAAAGCTTAGTATCAACTTTTCATACACATTTTAGGTTGTCACAAATATAAAGTGTTTAAACGCAAGCGATTTTTTAAGACAATTGAATTTTTATATAAAAAATTGATTCTTTGACCTCGACTGAAAATACCTGTGTATCAAAATACTTTTTTATTTATAATAGGCCTAATAATTTTCATATTCAGCAGCATCAAGTACTTCATAATGAAGTTTAACATATTCTTCGTTTTTGTTTGCCATAAAAAAGGTTCAAATTCGAATTATTTTATCAGTTTTGTTGTGATTTCATCTGAATTTCATTTTCAATTGCTTCTGCCTTTATCATGTCATGTTTATGTTTATGTGTATAGCTTTCATTCAATATCTGTGCAATGTAAAGTTATTATGGTTAGCCTCGAATTCTTTATGTCAGATGCCTGTTGGTTTGCTTTCTTCGAAGGGTAATAATGTGCTCCCTCTTCTTAACATTATTGATTGTGCTTTTAGAAGCGGGTTTTTTTTTCTGGTTACTGTTTTTGAACTCCAGACGATACAATATAAATTCGGCGGAACTCACATTTCGGATACGTATCCGAATTTGGATACCCCGTATCAAAATTATGATACCCGTATCCGAATTTTGATTAAAAACAGCTGAAACGGGATATCAGCTGAAATTAATATTCAGCTTCGCCGCGCACCATACCGGTATGTATAAAAGTCAATAACATTATCATCATTTGTCATCTAAATTCTAAGAAAGTTTTGGCCAAATTATTTTGCCTTCTGTGATAAAGAGCTATCAGGACATGTTCCGAAGCTGTCCCGCTGGAATTGCACAGATGGAAATGACATTTCCACAAATAGATTTATCATAAATGCAAGAAAGATGTTCTACATGTATTTACCAGCTTGCGCTATCGATTTGTTTCCTGCGCAACGACAGGCGTATGAGAATTCGGATACCCCTCCATATCCTAATTCTGATACGGGTATCACAATTTGGATACAAAATGTACGTGGGTATCCGAATTCGGATACGTATCCGAATTGTGAGTTCCAGAGAACTGATATACCTATATGTAATTTGTGTTAGGGGTCAGCTTTGTGACAAAAAAAACCTGTCCAGTTTGCTGATGTTATTGCTTCTGAAGGTTGAATGTGCGACCGGGATACGCGATCACCATTATTACTTCGTAATGGAAAAAAAAACCTTGCAATTCCAGGAAGTAATGAACAGATCTCAGTAACGATGTCATGGTTGAAAATCAAGTAGGAACCTTGCAATTGACTGGCGTAAAGGTGTGTTAACATTGCGACGTATTGGGGGTAACGACAAGCAACGTAGACCTGCGAATTGCAGTTTTGAATTTTACGCCGGTCCTCGTTAGTTAAAATCAGTTTACGTTGGCACACGCCTCTAACCTACGCAGGTTGTCGTTACTATCGGTCGCTTTCAGTTACAAGTTTTAAAATTTTGGGATGACATAGAATAAGATTGGATGTCGTTGAGATCTCGTTGGCCACCACAACCCTCAGCACAGCGATATTCAAGCAGCCAATATACTGTTAACAAACCTTGCAATAATTTCTGGGTCTGTTGCATATCCGGAGTTTGTCGATCACTTACGGCGACATCCGATGAGTTTGTGGCCTTCCGATTGTTTCCTTGAGAAAAACGAACACATCGTATGTATACATACATCTTGATTACAGTTTACTAAACAGAAATATTTTTCAGATAACGACAATCGACCGAAATCTGAGTGAATTCTGATTCTTTGAAACATTGGTTTTTGTCGAATGATTATTTTTTATGAAAAATGAAATCACGTTTTTGACCTAAAATTATATTTTTTTGCTAGTTTTGTGGCACAATCTGCTAGTTTTCTAGTATGGATTATACTTCAACAAACACTTTTGGAGCTATGGTAAATGCCAACTTTGCTCACATTCAACCAACTTAGCTCGAATATAACGGGCCTTTTTTCGCCTTTTATCGGAATTTCAAGTAACTGAAGAGCATAATTGTGATGCGCGTGGATTACACCCATAATGCAGTTCAATTTAGTATGCAATTTCACATCCTTCCCATATAATACACAGCAGTGTTAATTTGACCTCGCTGAACATTCAATTAGTTCATTCATGCCCACTGAGCTGTTACTGTGTATTATGGGAAAGTTTAAATTATCCTCTAGATTACTACAAGAACGTATTTGTGAGCTGGAGAGTAATTACTATATAAACTTATTGTAATAAATCAGACCCGTGAAATCGGATGCATGTTTAATTTTGTTCAGGGGGGGGGAGCAGTCATGTTTGAAATGGATGCAGGTGTAAGTAAAGATCGCGCTCCGATAGGCTGGGACATTCGATGAGAGCACATGCTCAAACAATTGGGTGAGCCTGCAGGATTTTTGGCATTTGTTGAGAGAAAATTACATTAATATTAGGTCTTATTATCGGTCTTAAAATGAGGGTCATTGTGTGAGAGCACGATTTTTGGACTTTGGTGAGTGAAATTTGGCATTCGGTGAGAGAAAATGTAAAGATTTATAGGGTCTTTGGATGAGAGCACATGCAATTATAAATTAAAGGGTCTTTGGGTGTCAGCGATGCTGAAGGGGGGATGGGCTTTCAGGCCTTCAAATGCGACACCTCCAGAATGGGACCCCCCCCCCCCGAACGACTTGCCCAGCGCTAACCGAGGTCAGACAAGCAAATCTGTTAGGGGTGAGCTAGGCCGTTGGTTTTGATTGTTGTTTCCTCCAGTAAGCATCAGAGTATTTTGGTACATCGTCAATAGGCAAATATCGCTGTGCCCCGGCGATCTCGTACTAACGGGTTTCCACTGTAATAATTTGGAGTACTGTTTTGCTAGATTAATGCACCAGAAAGTCGTCTTTATAACAATACCAAATATTCCTACATTGCTAACCTTGTTGAGTAATTACGACCAATTTAATAAATTGTACATTTTCTGCCTTTGTACCACTTTTTGGTAGCGTTAACTTCTTGCTCATGATGTGCTTGAGTTCAAGCCGTGTTGAAAGAAGGACTCCTTTAAGACTCTTTTTTTGTATGACTGAATATCGGATTGTTCCTAGATTTAGATTTATTGAACTCGGAGAGTGCAACTGAACACAGGAACGTTTTTTAAAGGAGATTTCATGATTATTTGCTTCCTATTTGACCTATGGAAAATCCAATCCCAAAATTGAATTTCAAACCATTCATCAGCTTGATATCGTATTTTTGTTAGTGCATGCTTTATTTAAACCAGCTAATAGCATTGCAAGATGCGGTTCATCTTTTAAATTACTTGTTGAATGAGAACAGATACGTAACCTTGATGAAGTTGCCGTTTATTATCGAAGAGAGATTTCCTGTTGGACCTATAAACACATGGATATACGAATTCAGGCCCTTCAAAATTTACCCTGTTTTATTTATTCTCAGCCTAGTTTTGGATGATTTTACTCCATTTTCAGGCCTTTCTGTCACTACTTCAGGTTGTTAAATGTTGTGCCACTAACATCCCTGCTTAACAGCAAAGTCTTCAAATTTCCACCAAATGGCACCAAAAGACGAAGAAGTTAACTCTACCAAAAGTGGTACAAAGACATAAAATGCAAAATTCATAAAATTGATCGTAATTACTGAACCAGGTTAACAACGTAGGAATATTTGGTATTGTTGTAAAGAGGACTTTCTGGTGCATTAATCTAGCAAAGGAGTACTCCAAATCATTCAACCGTTTCAAAGAACAGAGGGCGCAAAATTCAGTTTCCATTTTTAAGGGACACCCTGTATACCCTGGACAAAATCGAGTACAAAAATAGTACAACATTCCTAAGGTGCACATTTGGAACACAATCATAGTACAGTTTTAGTACAAAAAAGTACAAATTTGTGTACTATAAATGTGCTCAAATTGATATGTTCCAAATGTGCACCTTCTAGGAATGTTGTACTATTTTTGTACTCGATTTTGTCCAGGGTAAGAAAGTCTCTCTTGTTTATACTCATTTTTAAAAACGTGTTCAGTCTTGCATTCTGGCCAGTATTCAATTGTTCTATACAGTAAATTGTGAAAAATAGTTCTCGCTAGCTCAGTCTCTCATTCTTAGAGTCATTAGAAAACGCGTACTCAGAGCCTTGTGCGTACACGTGAACTAAAAAAACCTTGAAAATATACGTTTGCGTCAGGGACCACTGCGTACTTGCTATAAACACCCGTTCAAGAATTAAATCCAACAACTATATAAATCACCTGCAATTTTATTTAAATCATCACTAATAAATTGCAGTCCTGCTGAATGACAAACATATTTTTATTTGAAAATAATTATTGTACAACATCACAATCAGTGATCCCGCTAATGATATTGAATTTACGCCAAAGGGACATAAAAGAAAAAAGATACATCTCGCCGTCGTTGTGTATAGCCAATACTGTAAAACAAGATATATTGCGGAAATAAAATTTGGCGAATTTCAGTATCTTTGGTTTTTGGCGGCATTCTAATTTCACTAATTGCATCAGCATGCCATTGAAATCATTGTACATTATTAATATTAGTGGCAAATTAATTTTGCGATTTTGGGGTATTAGCGAAATTAAATTGCTAGCAAATATTTCTTGTTTTACAGTATCCTATTTTTGACACTGATCACAATAGTCCAAAGGTTCGATAGACCCAAGTTTTGCTGGTTCATAAATGAATTGGAGTTTGCTAGCCTGAAAATGCATTTTCCTATTACGGTTCACCAGTCAGAATTTGATATAAGGTTCCTCATTATGATATAATAGGTCCTGTTCAGCAAGTGTGAATTAAAACAGTTTGCTAACCTGAAATTTGATATATGGTACGCTAGTTCAAAATTAAAAAGGTTCGTTCCTTGTACGGTTTACTAGTCCAAGAATGAATTAGGTTCTAACTGTTCTGAAATGAAATAGGGACTGTTAGTTTGAAAATGAAATAAAGGGCAACTTCAAAAACTCAACAGGTGGTTGCCTACCAGTTTAACCTGAATTTAAACAATAACCAACTGGACAGAAATGGCAGATAACCACCGGTTAAGTTTTGAAGCAGCCCCTAATGTATGTTTGCTGTTCCAAAAATGGGAGGTTATCAAGTCTAAAGGTCAGCATCCCCATAATCATGAAAATCCACTGATTCCACTCCATAGCCAGCATGTCCGAACTGAGCATGTCCATTACAACATGCAGGGCTCCTTTTAATTTCGACAACCATATATAAACACGGGGTGGGGTGGTGGATATCAAACCATGGGGATTCATCTGGTTGATGAAGATGGACATTGCATTGAAGGAAACATACATAAAAATAGTATATTTGAGTAGACAGTAGAACTGACATATTTGAGAAATGCTCGAGTTGCTCTTTCTTAAGTTTAGGTTTCTCAATGAATCTTCTTTTCAGTTTCAGTTTCATTTATTTCATCATATAAAATCAAACACAAAGCATGTAAGTATACGGCAATGATGGGCTGACCCTAAAGAGAGCAGAGCTCGCAAAATGATAGGGCCACCCTACAATGTATAATAAGTTACTTAATAATTACGGTGAAAGTGCGAAGATAAGGACAAGAATCTTTTGTGATTCTTAGTAGGCCTGATTCTCAATTCATGGCGAAAGCTTCTGAGGCAAATGGGAAAGCTTGCATAATGATGCAAAAAATATTTATTCAAAATCAAAGATGCCGGTAAATGAAGTATAAAATACAGCATGTTGCTGTAACTTGCATCTGGTGTGCTATTGTTATAAGAACCTCTGCCACAGAGCTGCTGATCCATTTTCTAAATATATTTTTGTGTTTTGATGCAAAAAGTTTCATTAACGTCATTGCATCAAAGTCTTCTGAACGTTGCAAGGCTTTTCATATAATATGAACTATACTAGATCTTGCTGTGACCCGATGTTGCTTATTAATGTCATAATTTAAATAAATGTAATCCACTGACATTTTTTGACTTCTAATCTTGATTTGGGTTTGCTCTTTCCAAATATTTTTGAAGAAACATTGCATGCTTATCATCTGTTGTTGACCTTTCCACTTTGTAACCACAGTCCTCGCATCGGTTGCTAGATTCGCTGATAAATTCCTGAAAAAGGAATAAGCGAGCATTAACTCTGAAGTAAATCACAAGCCATTTTAATCATACACATTTTGTGGGTTTTATTTTTTTTTTATGTAAAAGGTTTTGTCCCTGTAAATTTCCAATTTCAAATTTTACACTTTTTGTCAGAGAGCATGGTACCATATCAGCCAAAAGTTGTTTTAAACATGCAAGAAAATTTCCACTCATAGGCAGGACAATTTTGTTGACAAAAATGACCATACCAATAAGCTTGAACGTACATGTAAGTGGATAAAATAACAGCTATTTGATCAGACCTTCAGAGATTTCTAAATAGTCAAAAATACTTTTTGGTGATTGAGAGCTTTTTTGCAGGGAATTCGAATAAATCCAATGAGCCATTAATAGTTTGAACTGGTAATCCAATTATGACATACTTTTACATTAAATACATGTAGATGGCTGACATCACACATCTTGTCTTTTGTCTTGTCTGGTTAAGTTAGCAAAGTATCAACATATATATGTGTATCAACGATATGCCAACTGACCTTTGAAGAGTGTCATATGGCTACATGTCTAGATGCTTCATTCCATGAAGGGCAGTATAATATAAAATTATTGACATGTATTAACCTCAGCAGCAAATCAAGGGGCATTCAGTGTAGAATTTTCGTTCAGCAAGGGGTATTCAGTATATCAAAAAATACAGGTCTGAGTTTGAAGATGGATGATTTGGTCATCATTTTTTTAGTGAAATCTACGGCTTCCACCTGAAACTCATGCACTGAAATAAGGATATATCTTTTTGCATTAGCTTTTAGGCCTCTGGATTTTATTGAAGGCATAGGATTCATTAAGCATAAGACTTGAAAAAAAATGAAAATGTGCATTGGGTGTCAAAGGTTTGAAAAAATGGGGTCATTGGGTGTCAAGGGTGTTAACAAAGGTCAATTAGTGTAAGTTTGGCGATAAAAAAGGGTTCTATCTAACAGGCAGTCACAATCCACTGTCATATGGGAATGCCTCCCCCTCCACGCCAATGCAAGTCATAACTGAGCAATTTATTCCCTGCATGTAACCCCATATTGAATATTTGGGCTTTTTATTTTGGTATTTTCGTAATTCCCTAAAGTGAGAGTTAGCTCGAGTGGATCTGCTTGGATTATGAAGAATATTAAAAAGATTCAATGTAGGTTTGACAATGACAAATGACAATCAACATTTTCAAAAAAATGTTTTAATGTAAATTACATTGTGATGTCAAAATGGTTCACTTCTTGGTACAAATATTATAATAACAAATATTTTGATTTTGATCAGGCTGGAGTGTGTATTTTATACTCCTACAGCAGTACAGAACATGTGGAATGATCAGGGTTCAAATGGTTAAACCAGTGAAGATGTTTACTCACCTATAATTAACTGCACATGCAAGCAGCAAGGAAAATGTTGTCTCCGATATCCCAGTATATTTCTTGGTAGTCTAACTGCACCTGGTCTCCTTTACGACAACTTGTTAGTGAGCTTTCTGATGTTGAGGAAACCCTGAAAAGTAAAACAGAAGATCATGAAATTAGTGGATATGAAGATGTATATTTACTAACATGTACAGATGGACACCAACTGGTCAGAAAAATTGTTTCACACCAGCAATTGTGTCAAAATGCGTCTGTTTTGTTTTAACAGAACATATCATTTAATGTTTAGTCCAGAGAC
>JXSR01S028117.1:6253-24170 GCA_000969725.1 Ophiothrix spiculata | reverse complement strand
ACGGGACATTCGCGTAAATTCACTTGGTTGACCGTAGCAAATGAAGACTGGTAAAAGAGATTTTGGGAGCGAATCATTTTTGCTTCGCTCGCTATTTATTTACGTGGCTCCTTGTAAATCGTGCTTCAATACTTCAACGATGTGTGTGAGGTGAGCGACCAAATAATAAAAAAAGACACACATACCGTTGAAGAACCTTTAACTAGTGGTATCCTTGTATCCAAGTGGCATCCTTGAGGCTGTATGCTTGTGTCAGAAACTCCATTGGCTGTGCATTGCATGCCTAGTATGGTTAGGGTTAAACCATTAGACAATGCTAAATTAATATATTTTATCTTGTGAATGATACCAGGCTGCTGCTGGCAGGGATATGTCATGGAATTGTTTGATGTGGCTTTGATTTCAAAAGACAGTGGTCACTTGTTATCAATTGTGCCTTCTTGAGTTTCATACATGTATCAAAAGTGCTGAGATAAAAAGACATGTGTTTGCCAACAGAAGATAGATGGCAGTGAAATATCACCCATGCCTAAATATCTTAAACACATTTCAACAACTCACTGTATCTCTTTATACAGGAGCGTACCGTTGTTGATTTGTAATGAATCCACAGTTGATATTCAAATTAGCGCGTCACGCACGGCACGGTGTTTACAGAAGTGCGTATACGCAGTACACAAAAGTCGGCGCACTGATCATCGCGCGTCGGGAAATTATAGTACGTGCAAAACCCGTGCTTGGGAAACATTCATAACGTAAAAGCAGCAAGCATTCACAAATTAGCACTTTGCTTCAGATATGCTAAATATTTCGTGAAGATGAGTAGGCCTATCTGTTAAGTTAAAACATTTGGAATTTAATTCATACGTTTTCAGGAATATTTTCGTTGTTGAAAGGTATTCAAACATGCCCCGGAGCTGTTTATCGCGAATCAACAACTCTGCATCCGATGCGTCGGCGTATTTTTTATCACACTCGGGTGGCTAAAGCCACCCTCGCGCGATAAAAATAAGCAGACGCATGGATGCATCGTTGTTGATTCGCGATGAACAACTCTGGGGCGTGTTTGAATACCTAAATAATTACCAGACACATATTTATCCCCATCAAACCATGCAAATAACATTTGATTTTGTTTACATTGTAGGCTGTTGAAGAGGCGTTTGTACCTGTGATCAAAACTGAATTTGATGGGATTGAGGTAAGATTTGAACACTTTCAGTCTATACAAACTTTATTAATTTTGCAAGGCCGGTTGTTGTTCGTCCACTCAAATCAGGAAATACTAAAATCTTGATCTTCAAAATTTAAAAAGCTCCATGTTACACAGGCTTTTTTCTCATTAACTCAAGTTCAACTCTGCGCCATATGTGCCCCAATGCATTTCATGCAGTAGGATGCACATGTAGTTGGTTGTTGCCACTCTCACCTAATCAAATTCTTGTCACTGGGAAAAATTGTCCAATCATCATGATATTCATGCATGGGCCGTGTCAGGTGATTAAGATTTTGAATGATTATTATAAAACAAATGAAAGGTTGTTGAATCAGAAGATCAACACTCAAGGTTATAGAAATAGCACCAAGATGATGCAACAAGAAACAAGACTGTTGCTAAATAGTTAACCTTGACCCTGACACACAAGAGTGCATAAGAACACCAAAACGAAAGTTGGACTTGTAAAGCTGTGTGTTCATGCTGATATTTCTCGGACAAGTTTGATATCATGACCAGGAATTGCAAAGTACCGGTCGCGTTTCTAAACAAAAAGGGGCTGCACATGTATATTTACATTGTCTGACGAATGACGGTGACTTTACACCATGCACTCCAGCGTACAAGTTGAGAGATGCCACTGTATAGGGAATTTTGTGTAGATTCATTAGATTTCAGGAGATGTTTTCCTGACTTGGAGTTTATTAAAGGTCAGTAAATTAATGACCTTGTGTCATTGCAGGAAATATTGTAACCACCAAGTGGCATCCTTGAGGCTGTATGCTTGTGTCAGAAACTCCATTGGCTGGCGATTGCATGCCTAGTATTGGTTAGGGTTAAACCATTATACAATGTTAAATTAATATATTTTATCTTCTCCATATGACTGAGAGCAACCAGGTTTGAAAAGTACATAATATAGAACAATTTAAGACAAAGCCCATCAATATTTTATTATTATTGTTCATTATTTCAGATGGATATTCTGTTTGCAAGGTTAGCACTGCAGATAATCCCAGAAGACCTAGACCTCACAGATAACACCCTACTTAGAAATCTGGACCAGAAATGTGTTCGCAGTTTGAATGGTAAGCAAGCAGTGTGATTTGCTAGCAGTATTTGGTCCATGTATGGTTCAAAAAATATTTGATTACATTTAGTAGACAAAGTGATATGAGTAAACATTTTAAAGAGCACAAAAGTCCACCTACTTGCCTAGTAGTCGTCTCCACCTTTCAATATAATTGATGTGAAAGCTGGACATTCTTGGAAAGAAGAAGATTGAGGCTTCTGAGATAATTTGGTATCTCCGTCTCCTGAGAGTCCCATACGTAGCTCACAGAACTAATGAATCCATTACAAGTGAGAATCCAACAACCATTGCGAGTACAAACATCTTCAAATCGTGAAAGACTGCAAACTTCATTGGTTTGGTCACATTAAAGAGCAACACCAAGTCTAGCACAAACAAGTCTTTCTGTGAAGGGGAAATGAAAATGAGGCCGTCCCAGATTGACTTAGAGGGAAAACATCAAGACATGGACAAGCATGCCATTCTACCAGCTTCTGGATACCGCCAAAGACCGACAGAGGTAGGACTTGAAGCACGGTATCTCATCAGCTGTGCCCCTGCCTCATGGGACAACTACAACTAGTAGATAAAAATCCATTTTTGGATTTTTGTGGGCGCGTTTTTGTGGGCGCTTGTGGTCTAGTGGAACAGAGCAGGACTCATGAACGGAAGATTGTGAGTTCGAGCCCCGCTAGTGCCAACGTGTTGTGAACCTGGGCAAATCACTTTATCACACTTGCCTCGTCGACCCGAGCGTATTGGGGAGCTGTTTAGGGGGGAATATCACAACCTAAGTGCTGATAGGTCTGCGCCTTTGGTCATTGGCCGCAAATGGCCTAGTTTAAGGCGAAATGGTTCTGACGATTCCCTTGTTACGGCGTAATAATAATGGCCAGCGCTTTGTATCCACTGGAAAAGGCGCAATATAAATGCCGATATTATTATTATTATATAAAAAGCAATACCATTGGATCATTGCTAATAAATATATATTGCTGATTTCTTTTACTTTTCGTGTTGCCTAATTGATTTTTCCCACATGCTGCGGTTAAAAAAAATGTATAATTGCAGCCAACTTTTAAATACTTAACAACAAGTTCATATGTGACCAGCCAAATCGTAAGGTGCCTTTAAGGGTCCAGAAATCAAAATTGATTTTTGGTCTCATCTTAAAGCTGAGATTTTAAGCTTTAAAATGACATCTTGCTTTTGGTTATTGGATGTTTGGTTGGTAAGTGACATCCAAATAGGTAAAAAGGCATAGGAAGACTATAGTTCTGAGAAGTTTGAAGTTTTTGTACTAAGTAAAACTTGAATTGAGAGAGGATTTTTATCTTGGGTTTTTAACACATTTTTCTTTTGTTTTGGATGTTGGAACCTGATTAATATAATAGAATACACTTCAAAGGTAACATTTCTGATGAAATTAGAAACTCAACTTTGGGACGTGATTATTGACAATGCTCCGAGTCAATGGTCCGTATAACATATTTTACTATACCGACCTTATTACCTGATATGGCGGGTCACATATTTTAAATTTTAATTGGACTTTTAATTTCTATTTCAGGTTGTCGAGTGACAGATGAAATACTCAACTTGGTTCCTAACAAGGAAAACTTCCGCCTTGCCCTTAGAGCAATCAAACTGTGGGCCAAAAGTAAGTACCGGTACATAGAAACAGCTTGGATTTCATAGTTTTTAAAGTGATGCCATAAATTGTTTTTAGGGGGAAACTCCTTGAAAGCAAGCATGATAATTATCTAGAAATATGGTCAATTGTAAGTGTATCTCCATCCCTCCTCTTGATTTTTGATCTTTCATTAACAATGACATTGTTTCAAATCATTTTAAGCTTTCAGGCTCATTCAATTCTATATCTAAATGTTTATTTTGATTATTGCTCAGGATTGACTTGCAAAAGAGAAGATATTGTTTGCTTTCAATCATATGTTGTTTTCTATGAAATTGTTATGTACAAAAAGTTTTTTGAGTGGTTAGTGATAAAACATGCCCTAAATGCAAGATTGCAAGAATTACACTTGCCTGAAGAAAACCTTTTCACATCTTGTTAAAGTTAAAGGATTAAGTTCACATGCTATACTCATGAGCTCGCATGATTTGACTGTTCTGTTGATATGTGACCTTATGATCGATTTGATTGATTTTTCGTTCACACACAGTATGGTTTTGTCCTGCCTGGAATAAAAAAGGGTTTTTTCAGTGTTCTGTAACTTTGAATAAACATCATTTTATCACTTTTACTCGCATAATTTCTTATACAATATATATCTCAAAGGAAGAAATGTATGATTAGAAGTGCAAGATTATCTTCACTTGTCAGGCAATGTGAATCATATTTAGGACCCGAATATTATTTACAACAGCTTTATCATGAAAAACTGAGTTGAATCACAGATTGATTGTCTTAAATTGTTCGGAACCCAATAAAAAAAAACTTTTCTCATGAATGTCTGTCCTCTCCTCTGTAAGATCCCTAACATGTAATGCTTTTGTTTTCAGAGCGAGGTGTTTATTCCAATGCAATGGGTTTCTTAGGAGGAGTATCATGGGCCATGCTGGTGGCCAGAACATGTCAGTTGTATCCAAATGCTGCACCATCAACACTTGTAAATAAATTCTTCTTAGTTTTCACACAATGGTGAGTGTAACATTTGCAAACTAGGGAAATTTGATTTATATTACATGTAAAAAAATTTGTGTAAAAATCCTTCAATTCCAGCTGATGGTTGCATAGCAGGTGCATGAAAGCTTTATCAAAAAACACAACAATAAGGACTGAATCGAATAATTTAGACATAATATAAAAACATAGGGTGTGATTGGCATAACATTGGGGAAAAATTAGGTAGGTTGGTAGGGATTTATTTTTCTAATTTTAATTTTCATATTCCAAATTATCATAGTTTATGACAAGAAACAATATACAAACACAAAGATGTAATTGAAACATATGTTTCCAGAGTTTGCTTTTGAGAGTAGCTGTTTCAGTGTTTCAGTTCATGGCATGCCTTAGAGTGGGTATCAGGTATTGCTCATTTCATACTGAAAAATTAAGTGTGATGGTTTGTTACATTGTTGTAAGACTGTTTAAATGTATTGTTTGTCCTTATATTTACAGGGCTTGGCCTCAACCAGTGTTATTGAAACAACCAGAAATAGGCAAAAATGATTTGAATTTCCCAGTATGGGATCCAAGGGTAAGTCTATAGAAATAAGTGTAACGGTAAAGGGAAAATACTTCTTCATAAGGATAATTCTGATATAACAAAACAAGACCTCTTTGTATAACAAACTTTGTTATATGGAGGTTTTACTGTGTTTTAACAAAACTAGTTGTTGCGATATTGAACGTGGGCTAGAGTCTTTACGACATCTGTTATTTTGTACTGTAACATGATCAAAATTAATAATTGACTCTGTAGTAATATTATGGGACAATAACCCTTCCATTTTGTGACAAATTTGTATTTATTTTTACTCATATCACATATGAAAATACTTTAACATGGATTCCAAACTGTAATGGCTAGGATGGGAGTGAATTTAGGAAAATGCTAAAGGTCTTCCACATTTTTAAATTTTAAAATGTTAAATCTTATTTGGTTACTTTGTGCATGATAAAGCATTACATCACTTTCAAATTTGATTTGATTTATTCAGGTACTCATAATATACATTTTTACAACACTAAAATTGATTTAAAAACATATTAAAGACATATAAATATATTGCACATATTAAAACAAGTAATTATACAAGTACCAAGGATAGCCCAAAAAGCCTTTATCAAAAAAAGCTTATTTCCATTGGGGTCCTAAAAATATTAATGGAAGGAGGAGAATGGAAAAACATTATGCACACAGAAAACAAAAAACAAAAACATGTTGACCGGCGGTGGAGAACCGACAGTCTCCCCTCGGGGTGGATACCCCAAGAGTGGACACCAACAAACAGCACAAAAATTGGAATAGTCATCCTCACCCTAAAAATGTTGGCAAGACAAATGCGTTTTAACAAATTTTTTAAAAACATTGAAATCCTGGGAACTTTTGATTTCATTTGGCAAAGAATTCCAATGATGAATTGCAGTATTCTAAAAGGTGAACCTAGCAGGACCCTTGGAAAGAGGCACAACCAAATTAAAAGGACTACCCCTGGTATTGTACTTATGAGAGGCAGAAATCCTTGTAAAATGAAGTTTCATATAATCAGACGACAAGTTATGGAATATTTTGAAAACATGGTTTAATTTCAATTGAACGATTCTGTTGCTGCTGGACAGCATACCCACTCTATCGAGTTCCTCTTGATTGGATTAATTATCTGATTGGTTCAAAGAATGAGGGTCATATGATCTTATAAATATTCAACATAATTTTGTGTGAATACTGTTTTAATAAATCCATGAATAATTGAATAAATATTAATGCAACACACTAATTTAGCTCTATGCCATAGGCATCACACTAGTCATTCAAAATACAGCACAATTTTTAGAGAATCAATGAAAAATCAAAATTGTAAGCCATATTCACATAATTGTGAACATATTGCTGATACTACAAATATTGCAATTTTTTTCATTCCAATATTGTCTTGTCGTCCCACAGGTGAATGTATCGGATCGATTCCATCTGTTGCCTATCATCACGCCAGCTTACCCACAGCAGAATTCCACGTACAATGTCAGTCTGTCTACAAAGGCTGTCATGGAGGAGGAACTCAAAGAAGGTGATTAACCACATGCTATTGTGTTGTTGTGTTATATTGTTTCAAAGTCCAAGGGTTTGTTTATTCAATTTGTCATACAGGATACTGAACCATATTTGCTTACAATATTTGTAACCACCATTTGATTAATAGCTTGAATGTTTTATCTGTAATACACTTGGCCAGGGATATGATAAAGAACTGTGTTTCTCTATTTAGTGGCACTATTATTATTGCCAGTTATTTTTTCGACAATTTGAAATATAATATGATGTTGAACTTGTCCAGTGCCCCTTTCACATAACAAAATTTAAGAATACAAACACACAAAAAAAAAATTTACTTCAAGGAATATTTCAAATCTAAGATTGGTAGCTTGGTATTCTTTTGTGCAGTAAAGACTGTTTTTCTTCCAAAATTAGAATGAAGTAAGTATTCAGTATGTTGTAGCGCCATAATAGCAATTAGCATTTTTAGATCAGAAAAGATGTTATGTCAGCCAGATTCGTGTGGGTCAGGTTTGTGTAGGGGTGTGTCTGAAACATCTGGTATATGCGTTTGGTTTACACTTTTTCAATCTACTCTAATTCTAAGATCATAAATCAGATTTTGATGAAACTTGTTCAGGATATGTATTTATGTGAAGTGTTTCTCAAAAAAGCATGATAATTAAGTACCTCAATTGCATAATTAATCATGCATTTGAATCTTATATATCTTGAATTTACCTCAACTTTCAAATGCCTGTATTTTCTCTTTTAGAGCAATTTTTGAAGCACTCTAAAACAGGCTGAAGAAAATGTTTAACATTTTTACAGAGATGCCAGTTTTCAGGTTTTTGCCTAATTTCGGGGGGGGGTATTTTACTCAAAATTTACACGTTTTTATTTGTTTTCAGCCCTTTTTTTCCAGCTTTTTTGCCATAAGTTATGTGCATTCTCAGGATTTTTTTGAAAGTTTCAGGATTTTATAGTAATACTAACAGGCATATCTTTATTTTTCCACATAAAAATTCAGTGGCAAAAATCTATAGTGCATGGGTTACTAAGCAAAACCACTTTATTTTGATCACTGAGCTTATAACTTATATTAACGAATGACCTATGTGGGACTGATGTCGCTATTTCAAAAAGTTAAAGAAATGACAAGAAATGTACATGTGTCCCCATGTGGTACTTGAACTCTCCCTGGACGGTTTCATTTAGACCGAAGTAGTGGAGAAAGCATGGGATAATACTGTATATGTAATTCAGTATTTCTACACACTTATGTCTGTTTCAGGTTTAGCTGTGACCCAAGAAATCATGCAAGGAAGAATCACATGGGACAAGCTCTTTGAACCAAATAATTTCTTCCAAAAATACAAGTAAGTTATGTGAATAAACCTTAGCTTAAGAAAGGATATATGCTGGTCTTCGTATACCTGCCTGTGTAATGGCTGGCGTCGTCAGCCATGAAGCTCAAATCGAGGATATTCTAGTACACTCAGTTCCCGCCAAAATCAATACTGGGCACCAAGCTTTTTCTTAACAGGCGCCGGGCGATTTTTACCCTATGGTTCCGGACTTTTTGGGCCTGGTGGGACAGAAAAAATGAGACCCAGGCAACAATATTTTCCCCTACTAGTCTTGAGGTGTATAATCGTTTGTCTCCAGTACTAGTCAAAATTTGTGAAGAAATTGATAGGAAACATCTTTGCAAAACAATAAATATTCATTCAAAGAAAATCAAACAAGTTCTTCTTTTATTGATAAATTCTTGATTTCTGAATCAAAATCAGAATTAGAATTTTCCGAAATACTGGTTCGCTGGCAATTTTAAGGTCCATAGGCCACTTTTTCAGATTTCTTGCGCCCCTCCTATGTCGGGTTAAGAAAAAGCTTGTGGGCACCTAGATTTGGTTGCGTATAGAGGCAAAGCACACACACACAAATTAATGCTAATGATACGCCAACCTGCACGCAAAGCGTGTGTGCGTATTTTCAATATCCGTGCATCATGACAAGATGCGATGCATCATTGACAAAAACCCAAATACCCATAGATTTAAAGGGGAGATACCAGGCTCTGTATACCAGCCCGTGTAATGGCGTCGTCAGCCATGGAGCTCAAATTGGGGGTATTCGGGTCCACTCGGTTCCCGGGAAAATCAACTCCGACAGCCGAGACTTGGTTACGCGTACAGACAACCTGCGCAAATAATAATTTACACGAATGATACGCAAACCTGCACGCAAAGCTTGTGTGCGTGTTTCAATATTCGCGCATTATGACTCGGTGCGATGCCTCATCGGCAAGCTGTTGGTCAAACCAGAATACCCCCAATTTTGTCTCCATGCTGGATAAAAATGGCGGACATGTCTGGTATCTCCCCTTTAAATCTATGCAAATACCCCTAATTTGATCCCCATGTCAGAATGAAAATGGCACCGAGTCTGTGATCACCACTCTAAATCTATGGGATAAACAAAACTTGACAGGTTCTGCTTGACATTAACAAAGATTTTCACTCCTGAAAGGGACAGGTTACCTACTTGAATAATAAGGCTAAATAAAATTAATTGTTTGTCTCAAAGCTCCCGCACGCGTTAGTTTTAGGTGCGCGTTAGTTTTATGCAACATAAAATTTAATTAAATTGTTCTTTATTCTGTTTTTGATTTTAAAAAAAGGGTAATCTTAACATTAATTTTGTATCTGACATGTAAATGTATGAGGGAGTACATATTGAACTCTTTTCTATTTAGAATAGCACTCATGACTTCTGTCACACATGAAAAAAAAAATCTTGAAAAAAAACGCATTTCGCATTAGTTTTTCAAGAGTAGGAGAGCTTTGAGACAAACAATTTTTTTAATGGCATAAAGAGCACAAGTTTTTCCCCTCAAATTTGAGAATTTCTGTGTTTTATGAAAGGTGAAGTTTGTAGCCCTCCCACTGGCAAGAAAGAGCTTGTAGAGCAAGATTGGGTGCAAAGCAGTACTATTTACTCCACATTGTGGTGCAGTAGGCCTATTATATTTGAAGATAACTATTGTCTTGGTGAAATCTTGAATAATTTTAATTTATTGTCATCTGTCCTTTTTCAATGCAGGCACTACATTGTCCTGACAGCCAGTGCAGGGTCCAAAGACCATCATTTAGAATGGTAAGCTATTATATTGTTTCTCAAAATTTTTGCAGATATTGGTATAACATATTACTTTCTTTACATATGGATGTAATTCTATGTGTGTGTCATTTGAGTGATGTTGGCAAAAATAATGTATAGTTCTACGAGGCTGGATGCTTTTTGTTTTCACTTCAAACATGGTCAGTGTTTATGCACATGGCTAGCCTGTCAGTAAACTCTTGTAATTTATCTTGCACTTCCAAAACTTTTGGAAAAAGCCTGTAAGCGGGCCTGTGAGTATGTTTATTATCACACCAAACTTTAAATACACAGCCTTTTGTTTACACACCAGCCTTTTTATGAGGAAGGGGAAAAATAAACTAAATACAAAACATGTTATAGGAAAGACTTTCAGCATGTGTAGACTTGTATTTTGAATTCCCGCTGTGTAGTGGAAAAATGTTTAACATTTTAGAAATTTGAAAATTATAATTTGCTAAATTTTGTGCTCGCAACATTAAATCACTTACAGTGATATGTATGTTTCTGCTGGTGTTCTACCTTTAGGTAACTGAGATATTGGGGCCTTTGATAACGTGTTTTTTTAACCCTTTCGATCCTGAATTGCAATATAGGTGTGTTTAGCCCATACTGAAATAATTTACACTCAATAATAGAATTGACCTGTGGAAACGCTCAGGCGTTCTATCGGATCGAAAGGGTTAATATTTGGATCAAGTAAAATTTTTTTAAGTAGCATCTGTTGTTAAATCTATCATGTCTCTTTGTTTTTGCCAACTGGTTTGTTCATGTTCAAGTATATGTTGTTGTTTATTTCAGGGTTGGTTTAGTAGAATCCAAGATTCGTATCTTGGTAGGCAATCTGGAAAGGAATCCACACATTAAGCTTGCTCATGCAAATCCAAAGTCGTTTTCACCTCTACAGCAAACAGAAGAGAAGTAAGTGGAAATAATTAGACATGCCAGTTTGCCTGTTTTAACCTGATTTCAGGGTTGTTTTTTATTCTAAATTTACAAGTTTTTATATATTTTCAGCCCTTTTTTCAGCTTTTTTGCCAAAATTTACGCACATTTTCAGGATTTTTCGAAATTTTCAGTTTTTTTCAGTGATACATACTGGCATCTCTGACAAGATATGCCCCCTGAAATGTTAGAATTTAGTCATCAATACCTTACTAAAATAAAATCTTCAGGAAATATCAACTTGAGATACTGTAGATTCCATTAGAAAAAAGCAGCTTAAATATGATTTATTAAATTTTGATCAGCTATGAAGAGAAACTCATGTTGGCAGAGTGACCTTTGCGTGGATTTTGATCCCACAGTGCTCTGAAAACTTAGACGTACCCAAATAGGCTACAGTTTAACCAATTGGCAGCTACCGTAAGTACTATATATATCGCACAAAATAAAAACCGCCATATGCTACCGTGATATAAAGCCATAACAAAACCCCTCAGCACAAATATGCGTAGTTATATTTTAATAGGTAGCTGCCAACTGGTTAATGAATTACTGTGATTGTGTTTTTTGTATTGTGTCATGAATATGCAAGATGCGACATCTTTTTCTACATTAACGCAACTAAAAATGCACTTGCAAGAGCACATTTGTTTAGGAAGTTACTTTTATACAATTCTGCTTTGGCATTTGCAAAAACTAAAATCGATTTAAATTTTCCAAGAGTTATATTGGGTATATTTTTGCTTGGATTTAACCACTTATAGTTCCGACACCTGGCAACTATAATGACTTGTACTCTTGTTTTCTTGTTAATAGGTCTGATGAAATCTCTTCATTATGGTTCATTGGACTGGAGTTTCAAATCATAGACCCTGCCACCAAAGTTGATTTGACCTATGACATTCAGAGTTTTGTACATACAGTTCACAGACAGGGAATGACCATTGGGATGTGGAAAGAAGGCATGAAGATTGAGGCCATGCATGTGAGACGGTGAGTACAGCCCAGGAATGGTGTCAGAGTGGAGGTATGCATGACTATTGCAACCATCTGATAGATCTAAGCTATTCTTTTTATATGCTTCTGTTTTTTCACTGCTGCTATCTTACAAGCAGGCATTGTGTACATAATGATAGAATCCAGCTCATTGCCTCTGCATAATCAAAGAGCATACTGTTGAAACTTATGGATCCATCAAAAACATAATCCTAGCTCAAAACTAACCCCACATCCTGATTGTGATAAATTTTCAATTGAGTTTACATATACTTGGAATCTTTTGTCACCCAAAAGATTCCAAATATATCCTAGCTCAAAACTAACCCCACATCCTGATTGTGATAAATTTTCAATTGAGTTTACATATACTTGGAATCTTTTGTCACCCAAAAGATTCCAAATATATCCTAGCTCAAAACTAACCCTACATCCTGATTGTGACTAATTTTCAATTGAGTTCACATATATTTGGAATCTTTTGTCGCCCATCTCAAAGTTCCTCTGCTGGTCAGTTGGTACTGTTCACTGTGTTTAACAAATAAATTACAGCTGATTTAACCAATACTAAAAGAAACAATCCTTTACCATTTTAGAGGACCCATGATGAAAGCAGTGTTTGACCACTAAACTTGACAACCTTAAAATATGTCTAAAATAAAAATACAATTCTATCCCTGTGTATGATATGTGTGAGTAGTAACATACAAGTGAAAATTCATCAGGGCATTTTGCTTTTCTTGCATTTCACCAGACTGTTGGTAGTGGTGTTAGACCAATTACATTCTGAATAGGTTGAACACCCATCCTGTTAGATTTGAGGCCTGAGATTGTGAATCTGCTAATACTGGCTAATACACAATTCACCGTTGGGCTTTTTATTTTAGTTTGAGTGACAAGGCTGGGGCTCATATTTTGCTGAAATTGGTGTTTTAGTAAAGTACATACCTCTTTGACTTGGCGATGTTATTTAAGTTTCAGTCCTTTGAGTGACCCCCAATATTGAAAAATATATACAAAATTTAGTTGACAGAGATACAGGGTCAAAAAAAAATTGTTGTGTTGCCCTCAGCGACCGACCCTATTCAAAAATTAAAAAAAAAAAAAGTAGGGTCGGGAAAGCACCCAATTTTTCTCAGATTGGGTGTTTTTTGAGAAAATATTTTGAAAATAGGGGAAAATGCACCCAAATTTCATAATTTAGGTGCTTTTTTAAAGAAATATTTTCCCACCGACGACTCATTCTTTCAGAAATTTCACTTGAGGGCAACACAACAATTTTTTCTTGGCTTAGTGAATTTAATAGTTTGTAGCAAATCTATATTTTCTTTGTCTCACACAGGAAACAACTCAAGCAGTTTCTTCCCAGTAGCATATTGAACAAAAAGAAGTCACTTGGTGGGCAAGAACCAAATAGTGCAGCAAGCACTCCGTCAGGGACCCCTGTAGTAACGCCTCAAAGTACTCCACAAACTACCCCAGCATCACTGCAAAAACCATCGGGACAAAAGAGTCAAGAGACTCCTCAACGGCCAAAAGGTGCTCTAATGAAGCCATCAAATATGACTGATGATGAATTCCTCTATGGTTCTGCCACAAACTCTCAGAGTAGTGAAAACTCGCCTAATAGGAGAGTGTCTATAGAGACACCCCACGCTGCAGGGGACAGTATAGAGATCACAGTGCCTGGAGCTGGTGCTGATAGCAGGCAGGAAGGTTCTGATGGACAGAGGCGGGTAGTCAACAAAACTTCAGGGCCAACGGATGAAGATTCTCAGGTATGTGTTCATAGTCTTGCTTCTCACAATAGATGCCAATTTTGAGTGAGGTGCAGGATTGTCCTTTTGACAAAATTTTCCCATGCAATGACAATACTCCATTCATTTTTTTAAAGAACGGCACAATTTTGCCAAAAAGATACAATACTGCACCTTGATGCGAATTTTGTCATTGGTCTAATCCTTATTAGAATCCTAGTATCACATTCTTATGAATCTTGAAGATAATGAATGTCTATGAAGCATTCAGAGTTGTCAAATGCAGTGTTCCCTCTAACATTTTTGAGTTTGCACTAATTCAATCAATTTTGTAAAAGTTGAAGAAGTGCTTGCATCAAAATCACAAGCAGGAGCTAAAAAATGGCTGAATAAAACAAGAAAATACATCGCTTTTCACACATTTTCAGAAGCCTGTTGCACCGATTTTCCTGATTCTTGCATCAATGGCACACCCTACAGCCTTATTAGGAACACTGGTCTAATGTATCCCTGGATATCTACATTATACAATTTTACACTTTGATGATTAGTGCATTAAAAGTCTACGTATTGACTACCATAAGTAATGGATTTTAAGAACTTTAACCATTTTGAAAAATATTAGGAAAGATGATAACATCTGCAGGCAATGGAATGCATACACACCATGTGTTGATTATCATGATTATACCATCGTTCTTAATCAAGTTCTGAAAGAAGTTGAATTTTGATAAAGCAGCAATTAAACCAAAAAATTTGACATTGTAAGATAACTATACCATTTCTCTTTCAAACAGGATGATTCCGATATCATAATGGTCACATCAGAAAAGAGTATAGGAGTAACAGAAAATAGCATGCCATCAGAAAGCAACGACTCATCACAAAACGACCAAAACGTAATGGTAGTTGAGGGTGCTCCAGCAGCAGCAGCAGGACAATTCAAGCGGCCACCATCGCCATCACCATCGCCCAATGAATCACCTAGTAAAAGAGCCAAGGCTGATCCTGTTGATGCTGAAGGAGACAAAAGCCAAGATGGCGTGGTAAGATGTTATTTTCGTAATTAACCCCCAAACACTTTTAATTCACTGATAAACCAACAAAAACTGATCGTAAATTCATTATTATATAAAAGCCGGCTAAAACTAGATGACTCACAACAATTTTTAAATTGTAATAAATAACATACGAATCATATTTTCAAGACTTTCCCTTTGCTTCTTGACAATATGCAGCCAAAACTAAAGGTAATAAATAGGAAGACATATTTGGGAGCTTATTTAGGCATCGTATTAATTGCATTTTTTTGTATTCTTGGTTCACTAACAGGGTTAATTTGGGATGGCACATTTTAGTTCTTTTTGCACATTTTAAAAATCATTTTTTACCATTTAAAATCGCCCAAAACCTGGTGCTTACTCTATACTTAAATGGTCGGTAATCACATTTAGCCTTCAGCCTTGGGCTTCATTTTTATTTTGGCTCAGACAGGTGGTAATATGGCCTTGTTGTTTCAAGCTTACATATTCCTGTACATAACAATAGCAACAGAAAATATTACGAAATGACAAATCTGGTGTGGACAATCAAACAACTTTTCTCTTTGCCCTATTGGGTGAGATGTCTTGTCATGCAAAGATTTTACCTAGCATTCAACTTTGTAAACTATTGCAATGTACACTGTTAATTATGACATTATTCAACAAGCAGCCAATTAACACACATAAATCAATATGACCATGCAAGTAGATTAATCTGTATCTTTTGAATCATAACAACGTACCAAATCTTGCTGAATATTCAAATGAACTTATGTTTAATGTTTGTTTGTGTGTTAGCAACAATATTAGCCAAAAATAATGCTAAAATCATGAAGAATTCATGTAAGAAATATTAATACAGTGCAACCTCTTTTATCCAGACATGATGGGACCAAACAATGGCCGGATAAGTGAAAAATTCGGATAAGAGAATTGTGTGTAAATCTGCCTAATAGTATATAAGTCTTTAAATTGCTGTAACATAAAATAGTCAATGAGAAGTAATATAATGTGTGAATTAACTTTGTAAGCACTTTTTGATGGTAAAAATTACAAAAATGTCCTTCAAATGCATTAAATCATGATAATAGGCAATGACAAAACTTGTTTTCCTTTGAAATTATTCAGCCGGATAACAGAGTAATCCGTATAAATGAGGTTCGGATAAAAGAGGTTGCACTGTATGCAGTAATTTGGTCGTAATCAATCCTAATCAATCATTACTGGTCTCTTTCACAATACAAAACCACCAGTTCACAATGTTGTAGAATACAGGGGATATACTATGGATCTTGTAACAGAGATTGATTGCTTGTTGCTTACTTTTAGAGTGTAGAACTGTTTGATGTCACATAATAAGGAGACATTGGTGATTTGCCTTTGGTGATCAGTGATTGCAATGCTGTGCACAAGTTTGGATGTCTGAATCAGAAAAAAATCAGATGCTTACTTCTGGTAATTGCTGTATCAAATTCATAACTTATTTACCATCACACCAGAATATGTTATTATTTGTCTGTATATATCTTTCTCTTAATCATATAGAATGGACAGAGCACAGTACCAACAACAGCTCAGCCAGAAAAATTAACCCCACTCAATACATCAATCAGAATGGTATGTTGTAGAGAAATTTGACACAATTTACATAGATGGTTCAGAGTAACAAAGCTTTAACTAAAAAATAAGTTATATTATGCTCTTACACTTAATACCCAAACCACTTGTTCAGTTTGGTGTTTTATGTTTGGCATATAAGAGTTATTCTGTTAAGCTTGGCTGAAGTGTTATTCTGTTTGAGGAATTTTGGGAATACACACCATACTGTCGTTGTTAAATAGAGTGGCACTTGCTGCATCTCTATATTTTTTTTTGTGGCGCACCTGTGAGGAGAGAAATTATGGACAACTACAATACAGGCATATGCTTATCTAGATCAGTGCAGTTTGCAAAGGAAAGTGGACACATTAAGCTTAAAATCAAATCATGTTTGTTGAGTGCAAAGTCCAGATTTGTATGCACTGAAGGGCTACTATAAAATTACTATGAAAAGATAAGTCTTCCATACTATGCATGATGATAAGCTTGTGTACTCCACACATTTATTGTAACTCCTTTTTCCCAACTCTTCAACTGTATGGTATATTAAAGAATGTCCTTTGCATTGTTATATTTAGAAACTAAACTTACCTTGGATCAAGGTGTAACAAGTTTAGAATTGGCTAATATATATTAATATCATCTTGTTTAGATGTGCAGGGAAACATAGATTTGAATTGAAGCACTATTGACATATTTTTTCACTCATGAATATATCAGCTCTTCATCTTTCTGTGTGGAGGTCCAAAATTTGGAAAAAATCCAAATGTTTAACAGGATTTGGAACTTGTGGTCTTCTTTTTTTAATTAGATGCTGTTGGATCACTGTACTAACTGAACTAAATGGTCATTTGGGATCATTCAGTTTGGATTAAAGTGTTTGATATCCGTAGGCCTTAAATTGATATCCATTTTCTTCTTGCACTTCTCTATTACCAGAGAAACTAATTCTATTAAAATAGATATGATAATTCATTACTTGGTTCACAAGGTGAAACATGTGCATATGTTTATTCTTTCTCTGGCAGATGCCAAGACTTAAAAATCCAAGCCTTAACCAGGGTTTGAACCTGGACCTACTGTTTATCAATTGAGAACTCTATTGTTTGTGTTACAAGTTGGCATCATAGATTTAGATATAAATAGATAGACAGTAAGGCCACGATCACGTAGAAGTAAACAGTATTTGCTATAGGCTCCCAAGGGAGGAACTTATATTCTAAGTGACAGGGATAATTACCCGTCAATTTCAGATATAAGTGCCTTCCCCTGGAGCGTATAGCAGGTATTATATACTGTATTAAGGGCACAGTTAACCCCTCATTTTCTGAAATATTTAATGGTTTGTAACTCAGCCACCGATAAGTAAATCCATATAAAAGTATACATTTCTAGATGTGGATTTT
>JXSR01S028114.1:82855-106414 GCA_000969725.1 Ophiothrix spiculata | reverse complement strand
TTTTAGTCATGAGCGCGACACTTTCTATAATTGCGTTTACACTAGGAATTTGGTCATGAGTGGCTCACGAGCGAGAACATAGTCATGACTAATTCATCTGTATGAACACACCCTAAATAGTAATATTCGTAACATGGGAAAGTAACAAGCTCTTTGTGATAAAAGTTTTTATTCTCCTTTACTTCTTTACAGACCATATCTATAACTGACATACTCCCGCCATTGATGGGGTAAACCCACATAATCGGGCGGGGAATCGGAACTCAGAACGAGACCAAGTATGATAAATACACTACTTGATCTCTCTCCGATTCTGTGGATTTACGCCATCAACGGCAGGAATATTTCAATTATAGATATGGTATATAACTGTGATGGGGAATAATTCAAAATGTAATACTAGTAACTGCATATCACAGCATTAGATACAATAGATTTGACTATTTTTCATTTGACCAAATTGTAACGTTGATCCTTTTTCATGATATGGCAGTATAGTTTATTGGCAACTAAAACACTAAGTTAATTTTATCATACATGTACAATGTATATTAACTACAGTTCATATTTAATTACTGGTGAGAGTTATTTAAAATAAAAAACAAAAGATGATTATAATGCATAAATTTGTTTCCACTTCTTTTAAAAATGGAGCAGTAAAAACTTGGTGAAAAAGAGTTGACAACAGCAAGTATATACCAAAATATATGGTTTCCTTCCGCACGTGGTCCTAGCAGTGTCACCTACAAATATGGCTTGATATTCAAGTTATTGTAAGTCAAAATTAAAAAAAAAAGAACATTCTGTAATTCTACACCCAATTAAAAAACTCGATGCATGAGCACAATTAGAAAACTGTTGTTGGTATTCTTGCACCAAGATTTTTGTTTCGCCATTTTTTCAATGTTTATTACCCACGGTTCCCAGAGTTCAGCAGAATAGGATGTCTGCGAGTTCATACGGGTAACATACATTTACTGTGTCAAAATTTACGAAGAGCTCCTTGACCAGTTAAACAAAATCGTAGTCATGATGTAATACACCTAAAGAATGATTGTATTCCATCTTCAGGTTGTTGCTTCCTCATCTTCTTCAATAGGCTTGGATTCGGCAAATCTCTTGTGCTTTGCATGCTCAGCTACGGCAACTTCCTTAGAAGGACGCTCCACATTATCGCACAAGTATCCAGGTGCCTGTAATTCACCCATTTGCTGCCGTAGGGTTTTGTCTCCAGCTTTCACAAGTTTGGTAGTTTCTGCCATCAGTTCAGTCACATATCCTGAAAAAAAAGATAGAAAACATTGAAACATCAAATTTTAGAACAGCAAGTGCAGAATCCGATCCTATTGAGCATAAGAAGCATGTGCTTATTGAGCTTTTTTCCCATTAATAACAGGCATGGGGACAGATCGATGTCCAAAAGCTCACCAATTTCAAAACAAATTGCAAGTATGAAAGCAGCTAGTTAGTCCATTTCTATAAAAAAAAAAAAAGCTTACCAGTCCAAATTTATAGCGATTCGCTGTTCCGCACTGTATGCATACTTTGATTGACTACTTCAGAACTTGCACTAACACGCTGTTTTACATTTTGGACTAGCAAGCTGTTTTCAAAATATAGACTAGCGAGCCTATTTCAAATGTGGGACTGACGAGCATTTCTTGCCGTTCAGACTGACGAGCCCTGGACTAACGAGCTCCTTTCAGACAAGCGAGCAGTTATCAGAGTAATATATTTTCTAATAAAACATTTCTGACAAGCGATCATTGGGACTAGCTAACTGTCTGATTAGTGAGTAATCAGTAATCTGCTTGGCGATCTGACCCCAAGTACAATGTTTCATGCTTTTAATTCATCGTGTGAAGTTATTACGCCGCCGTCTTGCGTCGCTCATGGAGCAGCGTTATTGTATCTCCGGATATGTTTGGACTGATATCCGGGCAGATTGTGTAAAGTTTCACTAGACGCATACAGCGTGTACATTTTGTTTCAAGCGCAGACCACATCTATGTTATAAGCAGTGTGTATTGTGACTTGTTCTAATCAAACTCACTAATTCATTGCGAAGACTCAGAGTGTGGCATGCGGAGCCATCAAATGTCGGAGGTACAATAACTCGCTCTCCATGAGGGACAATCCAAGATGGCTGCCATCACATAGGATTTACATGGGAGTGATATCAAAATGGCGGAGAGTACCGATTCCCCTTTTTGAATTCCTTGAATCAAACAGATGACAAACACAAAGCTTCAGCTAAAACAACAACTAGTAAGAGAGCTGCATTATATAAAAGGAAATTCATATAAAATTTGTTGCAATATTAGCATACAAATGTATTCTTTCACCTGGTGAAATCATCGGAGGAGAAAATCGGTATTTACACAAAATTTACCTCCTGTTGGTATTAGCACATGGAAAGCTTTTTCCTATTCGGACCTACCGTAAGTCGGAGCTGACAACACTCTGGATACAGTATAACCTCCAGCCTTGGCTTTGGGGTAACTTATTTTATACCTAGGTGTCCCATCTGCCTTTGTTGCCTGTTGTCTACCGCCATTCTCATTCCAATGCAGAGCAGAGAGGAACAATCTGAAATTACAAAAGAATTTCCATTTTGAAATCATGAGTTTTATTTATTTTGCAACAAGGCTTCATTCATTTCACAAAATATGCATGGTCATTTTCCCAATTGTGTATCAATTATTCCATTTGGTTAGAGAAATGAGACAAAATCAAATTTAATAATGGTGTATTCAGAGTTTGTTGATGTCCATCCATAGATACAGGCCATAGATGCCCATAGAAGGCATGAGACTGCATTTTCCTGAAAAAAGCTGGAAACACTGGAAAAGCGCGTAAAATTGGTAAAAATGTCTCAAAACAGGCTGAAAATAAATAAAATTGCGGAAATTTTGACATCAAAAAAAAAACTGGAACCAGCTGAAAAGCTGGAAAATTTCATGCCTGCCATAGGCATCACTCAATAACAATCATAAGTTTGGGGCTCCATATGTTGAAATTTCTCAAACACCATTCATACATTGATGGTATACATGTAAGTAAAGGCGTATTTATTCCAGTCATGTTTATGAATTAGTTTTTGCGTAATGGACTAATGTTTATCGGCCCCCTAATTCAGATTCAATGTAATCCACCAAAATACATTGATAGTCTGCTTGAATGACAAATGAAGAGTGTAAGATGACATGGTCACTAACCTGCATTTCATGCTTGGGTATCTGTATGCAATCAGCTTTGGACAAAAGTAGAGTACCACACTATGATATGATTCAAGACTGCTAGTTTGTTCAAGGGGAGACATCTTCTTGATATCATTGAAAAGCCTCGTTCTCATAATTATATCTGACAGCTTATCATAGACTTTGGTATCTATATAGATGGGTAAAAAGTATAAGGACAATTTGTCAACATAGTGCAAAGCAATGATTCAAGTTGTCATATTATTGTGAGTGCTTAGTTCCGGCTTCTTTCAAACAATGGGTTAGGGATTGGTACCTCTCTGCTCAAGAAGATCAATCTAAAAAGCATCAGCATGCATAACAAGTGAGAAATCAGTGGCAATGCTTCCCATATATCTTTGCAATGTATTGGTTGATGTGTAGAGTGGTTTATCGACTTATCAAACAAATATCTGAAGAGCATCTCGTAAGTTTCTTTGATGCATTGGCCTTGTGATGCATTGGTGATGTGATTTACACAGAAGCTAATGAATTACAAAGGGATTGGCATTGCATAGGTATAGAGGGATGAAAATGCATTGCAAAAAGTGCTAACAAGTTGTTTGCTTTGCATTGAAATTTTACAGGATGAGCTAGTGTTTCTTCATCTCATGAGGCTGTGAAAGTATCGCTGATGCTCTCTGTTCCACATGCAGTTTACTTGGAGGGTATTGCATACCGTGCTGTATTCACCTATACAGACGCCCATTCAAATTAATGAGCCAAAAAAGTTCCCCGGGTGTTTATTGTAGACAATTCAGCATGAGCTCTGTATAATCTATTGTAATCAAAAATAAAACTCACCAGGCTTTAGCCACACTCGTGGAGGGTCCAATACTGGCTCATGTGCACATTTGTCATACGCAGGGTGTCCATGCCCTTCATGCTTGTCGCAGATATGATTGAGAATTGATTTATACTTTGTTTGAATAACTGCTGGGTCTCCATCAGGCGTTGACGCAGCACTCCAATACACATGGTTGACGATGGAACGTTTCCAAAGGCCAGCTGTCTCACAATCCTTCAACTTTGCTAAGGCATTGATGTTCTTACCGATTCCTGCAGGATACGAGAAAACAAATCCTTTTTAAAATCATTTCAAAAATACTCTTGAGTTTGATTCATTTAGTGATCATCAAGAACGCATCACATACTGATGTATATTTAAAATACCCATTTTGAGAAAAACGGCTCTAAAAAATTGAAAGAAAAAACAAGTCTTGTGTAAGGGATAAAAATATTTTCGCTTGATCGAAGGCATTCTCTATAATAGTAAAAGGTGTATCATGCATATTTGTGTTTTAACAGATCTTTAATTTAGATCGATAATTATTTATCTTGAAAGAGTGTTAATTGGATAAAAATCAAATACGTCAGTATGTGAAATGTTTTCATTTGGGGTATAAAACATTTTGCTCTGTCATGGTCTAAGTTTGGGCTCATGCCTGGCTATGATCAATAACTATTACTTACAAAATTACTGGGCCGGGGTCACTGTTAGCCCAATGATCATGTTTCTACAAAGAGGTGGTTGATGGGTGATACGAGGGTTATTGTAGTACAAACAAGTCCGTTGATGGTGATACATCTTCCTCCATCAACCATGTTTTACAGTAACAAGTAATGCTGTTTTGAGTGAGCCGTCTGTGCCTTTTCATAACAATAGAAACAAGTCAGTTGACGGATGGATCACCAACCAAATTGGTGCAGAGCAAAATATGGTTGATGGTTGATAATTTGCTGGGCGACTAGTAAATAGAAACATGCTAATTGTTGATCTGACAAGTTGCGATGAAAACCTAAGTGAACCCGAGGTTCAATACATGTATATTGACCATGTGAAAAAGCCGAGCATAAAAAGGTGAACATGGAAATATAAAAAACAAGTGATCAGCCAGTGTTTGCATGCTTATTATAAAATACTATCATCATATGTATTACTGTGCCATCATTTGTTCATTTCATATCATACATTTTTTCCCATGTTATAAAAATTGTTATTTCAAATGTGCATAAATGAGACAGTGGAAATAGCATCAAACTGTACCTTTGGCAATATGCCACACGTCATACCGATGATCAATATCACGATGTTGCTCTCGAAGATATTTGGCAACTGAGGCATGACGGTCTGTTACAACACGGTTGACGGACACCCCTGCTGCTTTCACTTTGGTGATGGCTCTCTTCAGTCCCTCCAACTCCATTGCATTGGAACTGGTTACTTCCGTACTCTGATGAAGAAAAACAACACATGACACAGAACTTGTAAAAACTGTTTCAACATGTGTAGGTAATAAATACTTTTGAGAATGGTTCTTTTTTTCTCCCAATGATGTATCTACACTCTAATACAAAGATCATGTTATAAGAAAATGTTGATCGACCTAGTGAATATATATAATGATGCTCCATGATTGATGCTATTCATAAGTGATCGAACAACTGTGCTAGTAATCATGGTAATAATGCTAAGATCTAATAAGATTCATATGGCACCTTATACAAGGTATGCAAATCATTGAGGAGAGCAAAAAATGTGCGACTCAAAATTGAAACAGACCATTTTACTTGAACATAGAAAATCAATGGCACTTTATTTCAAAAATGAGGGCATGCCGGTCTGAATGGGGAATGTTTAATAATTCTTGAAGCCAGATACTAAATTTTAATAGAAGAGTCATATTGGGCAACATAACTGCCCAGGGAGGGGGGAGGGAGGGGTGGCACTAAGCATAAATGTAATCAATCTTTGAAATTGCATTTTATTTCTATATATACAAAATAGAGTGTTACAATATAAATGCAGAAAATCACAAATGTTTCTTTACCTGTACAAGCTCCACAGTGACAATCTTCCCCGACTGTAAATCCATTAAACTATAGGATCCATACTTTGCTGAATGGCCTGGGCTATCTGCCCGTCCGTCTCCTCCAAGAGTTATTGCCTTCCCAGTGTGTCTCAGCAACCTAAAATGCTGCAACTGGGATCTGTTCCAAACATTTGCAATTGCTGGCTGAAGGTACAGTTTTTGATGCTCCATGAATGCACTGGTGGAGATAGCTTGAATGTTCATGTGTTGCAGTATCTTCAGGGCCTGAGTTGGGCTTCCCCCAGCAAATAGGATTGCAGCAGACAGGTGGATATTTCCTGCAAACATTCTGTTACTGATGCTTGGTTGGCTGTACCAGCTAGTGGCATTGTGACATACCTTACAGGTGGCTGTAACTTTGAGCTGTGACCCAAAAAACTTTGGTCTGCACTTTTCGACTTTGCAAATTCCTTCACATTTTGCCTTTCTACAATGGCGAAATAGCTGCATTAAATGACTCTCATAGACAATGAACTTGGGTTCATCTATTGGATCCTCATAAGTTAAGCTGGAAAATTGAAAAAAATAGCATTTTTTAAGATTTTTTGAACATAGAAAATGGAGGAGACAGGTTCATCATGCAATTAAACAAAAAATCGCTTTCCGTAATTTGTCACACACACACACACCCACACAAAATGCATGGCTCTTTGGGGCTTTGGACCAAATGAACCGAAGCAAAGCTTTAGTTTTTCAGCCTGAGTCAACTCATCACTCATGAATCTCAGTTTGAACCTGTCCAGTGATCACAAATCTCTGTAAATTGCCATCACATGAAAAGTATTCATGAAGGTACATGACCTGTAGCTAACAAGCAAAGAATATTTTGGAAGAATGTGAAAGGTGATTTGCATTCTCTTTGGAAATTGCGAGGTAATAATACGGTGATGAATGTAGGTCTAGCATTTGGATGTACAATAAATTTATAAAGGGGGATTTGTCAACCGGCAAACCATATTGAATACAAGCCATCTTGGATTGCTGCTCATTTTGGACGATTAATTTGTTACAGCTGGGGTAGTCATTCTTTGACGCTAGTCGAAACAGAATTGCAGAAAAATAATCGCACCAAACCCGTACTGAGCCACAGTAGACGCTGCTTTAAACATGGACATGGTTTTCATGTGTACATGTACTTCAACAAACATTGTAGATCAACAATCAGTAAAAAAATAAATGTACAAATTGAAGCTTACATTTCTTCAGATTGAAGAGACTCGTCGGATGATGAGTCACTGCTGGACTCGTCCTCTGGATTCCAGTCAGGATCATAGAAGTTATCGTCTTCAAATTCCTCGTCATCCGATATATCGTCATCAGGATCTTGGTCGTCTCCCTTTGTCTTCTTGCCACCGTCTCCATCATCTTGGTTTGTTTGTGTTGCTGAATCAGTGAACAAAGTGCCACTTGGTTGAGTCAACTGTCTCTCAAAGGGAGTCTGTGTTGCTGTAGATTGGGAATTAAAGAATTATAATTTGGTACATGATCATTCATGTGAAAATTCTTGTCTGTATACTCCAAAGTTAAAAGTTATACAATGTAAATGTAGTTCAGCATTATTTTTGAAGATTTTGTTGTATTGACCGTTCACATTAAAAACCTGGAAATTACTGTTTTCCTGCCTATTCCATGTTCAGGGGGGATTTTTTTTCTATTTGCCTGTGGAGGGGGAATTTTTTAAAAAACTTCAAGGCCCCCCCCCCCCCAAAAAAAAAAAAAAATCTAATGGTTTGCCCCTAATCACCTCACTGAGTATCGTACAGGTTTCCACAAGACCAAGATTCAATAACCTCTAGGGGTGCTAAACCTTGATCAACCCACATGTGCACCATTGCTGCCTACGTAAGATCAGCTCACCAATTATGTACGGTCTTCCATAAGACAAACAGTTAGTTCCTTGTTGAAGGGAATTTAAAGCACACTCAGCTTTTTTGGCACCAGCTGGGTTCTAACTCGGACCGTACACACAGCAGAGAGTGACTTACCACTTGAACCAACTTGTACTGACTGATGATAAATTTCTTTGGAACAAAACCAGTACTTTATGGGATTTTATTTTGGGAGATGAATGTGATGAGCGATAATAAATAAAACATACAAAATTTAAACTTGAAAGGTAAATGTAGACTTTTATCAAAGAATAATTTACAAAGGGAATTTGGTATACATTTGCACAATTATAATCTGAAGAAACAAACAGGTTCTATTATTTTGAAATAAAGCTCTCAATTAGGAATACTGAAGTAGCGTAATGGTGGTAAAAGTGAAAAAAGATTCATACGTACAAGATACTACAAATTAAAACATATCAATTGAAAAATCCCATACGAACAAAGTCGAACATACCTGTTGAACGTATCTTTGGCTTGATCTTAATCATGGCACCAAATGCACTTTCACAACATCAGTTTGAGCATCATGGGTCACCATCTGCAATGAAACAAATTTTTGGTTAGGCCTATAATTTTGGATATAAAATGAACATAAATTGTATTGTGAGTTTCTAGTCTAAATGCGCTCACATATTGCTTGATTTAAGATGAAATGCGCAAGGGCAGGGGCTGAATCGTCAATACTGACACGCAAACTCATCTTACTTTTAATTTTGCGTACCATTATTGTAATGCATAGTCCAAGTTTGTTCATACCAATACCAGATCGTCAATGATTTAGACAGGAAGTGAGTTGCCCTAAAAATTCCCCTAATTAATTTGAGCCCATGATAGTAAAAGTCATCATCGCATTTGACAGGTTGATGTGTGGAACAGGTCGCCAATCCATACATACGGTATCCACCACACAGGTGGAGTTTTGTGCTGGGTTAATAAAATAAGAGTCCATGTGCATAATAGAGCTGGCAAAAGTCTTTATTCGGTATTAATTTTACATAAATGTACTTGGAACAAAACTACCAGTACTTGGTGAAACATTACCACCCGACTGTAGGAGATAAAAACATGTATGAGATAAAAATTAGCAACTACTTACCTGCGGCGAATACTGACAGACTTTGTCGTTCTCATGCACTATGGTAATGTCAATCTCCTCCTCCTTTTCCTCTGCGGCCTTTTCAACCTCACGATTGTATTCGTCCATAATTCTTTTCAATTCCTGAAATATAAAAATGTCAATACATCATTTACATACCTTATAGCATGTCCCTAAAATGTTTAGGGGAAAAGTTATGAACAATACTTTTATGAAATTAAAAGTGCACTATAATTGTGACAGTAGTGACACACTGGTGTAAAAATGGTTCAGGTAGCTAGAAGAATGTAATTTTACCGGGTAAATAATAGTAAATTTTCGTAATATAATCAACCTCCCCCTTACAAGTGTTTGTGTACGGTCCCTAAATGGAAAATTTTGCAATTTTACATTGTATTTGTCACTTCAAGGTCAAGCTCAAAAAATGTTCAAAATGTCAACCGCAGGTAATCAAACTGAATTTGTCAGGGCAACTAACCCCTGCTTCTACATGGCCAAATTTTGGCCCATGAAAAGTAGCTTTTTGAAACCATTGGTTTGCCCTGCATGGTCAGGTCAAGGTCATCAAGTTCAAATATAATTTAGGTCAAGTTTGCAGAATTAGTCACCTAATAAGTCAAAATGTTGACCTGAGATCCAATACATGTACAGGCCTATATTTGCTCGAGAAACACCAGGCAATCTGTATAATACAGCCTACGGTAATTTATGAATAATTTTGAAAAATACCAATGGAATTGATAAAACAGTAATGTTTTTTTACATAAAAGGAACCTTTTTGAACTAAGTTTTTGAAGATCGCACTGTGTGAACAATTTGTGTTTAGTTTGTTTACATGCTTAGTACCATGGTAACATGTCTTCCAAACAGCAGTTTTGTGCAACTAGGCCTGTACAACTCCAGGAAGTCTTTACAATTAGGTAAATTTATTACTTTATGGAGTGTTGCAGTGCATACAAATGTACAAATGTACATGATGAAAATTACAATTTCTTGGAACATTTGGTATGTATACTGTGCACCTATATTATGCGAAAGGCCTGATTGCAGAGCTCCCACCGGCAGTGGAACCAATAATGTTAGAAATTTAGGGTTAACCTATAGGCCATATTTGATTATCTGGACACGGATTTCATAATTGACACATTTGTAATGTTTTTGCTACGTACATGTACAACACATCAAATCTTGATTATTTTTCCCATGTAACAAAATGCAAATTTGTATGTTCATGCGCTTTATAAAATTTGCTAAAACTTATGGTGAGGGGCATTTATTTATTTATATTTCCAAGATGGCCTTCATTTCAGATTTCCAGCAAGCCACAATACCTTCATCTTGTAGAAAGATATTTGAGCCAGAAGGAGACATTTCTTGCAAAAATTTAGCATATTTTGTGACATGTATGTGAGTATTTCATAATTCTGAAAAACTCAGGACTTTTTGTTCACATATTGTGAAAAAACAAAATTTAAAAATACATATGCAGTGCCAGACGGAAATGATGTGGACGGGGACGAAAACATTTATTTTTTTTAGACTTAGTACTACACTGTTTTATTTACATTTAATGAAATAATTTTATATTGCTGAAAGAAAACGTTTAATGCTTTAACTTCAATCGTAGAAATTAATGTCGATTAATGAAATAATTTTATATTAATTATTATTATTATTTTCACTGTTATTTATAATATTTTAAAATTCGGTGACAACCTAAATAAAAGCCGTACTACGTGATGTTGTAATTTGTCAAAAATTGCCAACTAACCTGTTGATACAAATACATTGATCCACCGTAATCAGATGTTCTCCTCTTTTTCCCTGATACAAATGTATCTGAAGATGAACTTGAAGGTCGTTTCCGACTCCCTGATGGTTCTGATGAAGATGATGATGTTGAAGGCTTATTTGACTGTGCCGGTTGTTGTTGCTGCATTGGTGGTTTGGGGACAACTATGTGATGTCCGCATGTAGGACAGACATCCTCTCCTTCAGCTTCTTGGTCTTGAGACGAGATAGGCACGTCCATATCTGTCCCAGAAGATGAGTCGCCGGGATCGGGATCATCCTGGGAGACCTCCTGGGGCTGGGCCTGGGATTCTGCATGTTGGGGCTCACTGGGCTGGGCAGTCTTATTTGCTGCTGCTGTCTTTATCTCAGCCAGCTCAGCCATTATCTTATCAAAGTCCGATTCATCGGTTGGTTCAGAACTTGCGAAAAATTCCGGTGGAAAAGGATTCGCTGCCAATTTATTGACCGGTATAGCATTGTCCTTCAGAGCAGGAGGTTTGCTTCTGAACCCCTGCTTGAACATTCGAAGTTCAGTTGCATCAAATTGTTCAATGGTAAAGTGCCCACTGCAAACACATACCTTTGCGTAGCGCGACAACGGCATTGGTAGTGTCCTTGTTGATGTTATGAACGTTTTCCATCCAGAATAAACCTTGCCTGGCTTCTCAGGTAATCCATACAATGAATAACCATCCTTGGCACGATTGCTGCAACCGCCGACGAAACATCGGTTACCTCCCCCGCTCTTGCCGCTAGAACACGGCGGCGCATCCTCGGCAGTTGCCGGAGCATCCATCTTCCTTCACCAGTAGGCAAAAGTTGAGCAAATTAAGCTATATTTGATATTAATTATGAGAATTTATTTGAACAAATGTGAATACGTAAACAAAGGTAAAAGCGAACGCTGAAATGTAAACTTTGACACCCGACACAAGCAAAGATTTCTAGAGACTGATTTCTCTATGAAAATGTCATATTTGTATCATTACTTTACGCGACTTCGAAATACCGGAAATAAACATTGTTTTTATAGTTTCTTTTTAATTACTGACACTCCAGGATATTGTTTTTAGCATCAAGAAAACAATTAATAAATAAACAAACTCAATTTGAGGTAAAAACACGCGACATATTGTCATGAATCTGAGTGGATAATTCGGTAAAACGTAATGTTCAGCGGCAATTTCGAACTCGAAAACTCTTACCAAAATGGCGGACACCGAAGAAATCCACGGAGATTGCAGGGCTAAAAATGAATATTTTAAGACAAAATGACAAAAAACAAGGGGTATACAAATCAAATTGAATAAATATTCATCTGAAGAACAATATCCAGTCCATTTCTTCGTTGTTGATGGTGAAATATTTGTGTTTTTAAGTAAAAGACGACATCGTGCCAGCATCTATTTGGACCTTAATTTCCCCGGTATCCATCGACGAAACACGACACAAATTTGGATTTGTCTACGAAAATCATCTTTATTTCTAATCATTTCTCCTAAAATTAGGTAAATATGGCTTTCCTTGAACTTGACTGTTATTGACTTTTAAATTATAAGCACAAATAGTTTGTTATTCTCCATATCAAATCTATGGTTTCAGACATTGTTTTCATTGCTATGAATGAACGAGAAAAAGACCATGTCCCTTCTGTGACGTCAATGAATACTGGCCTTTGGGGTTCCGTTTTTGGGTGTTTTTTTTTGGGCGTAAAATTGGGCGAACGAAATGGTATGTTTTTGACCTTGTACGGCTTCTACGGGCTATGAAAAAATATGAAATGTATTTTTTTCGAATCCTTGGGTCTCAAGCTTTCCATTGATATATAATACACCCCTAACTAATTCTTCTTTAAAAACTCATGAAATTAGACCAGAAAAAATTACATTCAAATATTTGACAAAGCATAACTTTGGGTGTACATTACCGATTGAAATGAAACAAACAGTATCTAAAAGTTCAATTCATGGGCTATAAAATACAACCTTTACATACTTTCTGACTGTCTGTTAAACCCATGAAAACTGCATGCAAAGAGTGTACGTTTTTTTCTTGGACACCCTGTATGAACCTATAATTTTGATTTTCAAAGCTACATGTTTATTTTATTTTGTGCCAAGATGTCATGTTTCATCAACCCATGAAAGGGATTTCAATTATTCAAGCATAAACATCTACAAAAATTGACTTGCCATATTGCAAATTAACAATTACACACTGTACTAACTAAACTTAAGGATACATATCAGTTCTCTCTTGGTGTATGTTTTTCCTTACAACTTACACTTTTTAATGTTGAAAGTGACATTACACATAAGGCCCAAAACACAGCATAACCTATCACTTGAGAAAATTCTTTCTTTCTCTCTTTCTCTTCTTTCTCCTTCTTTTTCCACTGCTGATTTTACAAACTTTGATCATATTCCCTTAGTTTTCGCTATACTTAAATCTTAAAATGGTACCATTTTCAACTACCATTATTATCATCCCTGATCCATTTCTTTATATTATTATGATTGTTATTTAACAAATCTACATAATGTTTATAGTTATATTAGCCTACTTTTCATCCATAATTGTATCTTCGGAGTAATGGGTGCCTTCAGCCACACGCCTCGCGTTTTTGAAGGCATCCATATCTCACATATACAAAGTTTGTTTTCTATTAGAAATGTTGTATATTTATAAAGTGTTATTATATTTGTATATGTTGAGAGAAAACAAATAAACTAATCTGAATCTGAATCTGAATCTGAAACTTGAGAAAATTGTGATAATTAATTAATTCTATTTCGTATGCTATATCATTTTATTCATTTGGTTCTGGTTCTGTTCCTCACATGATGAGCAGGAAAAAATCAAAGCTGGTAATATGACAAGAAAACAGACAGCCATATACATGTGTACTATACTATTTCTCAAAGTTGTTTTTCCTATCAAATCGTGTCGTGTACGCCACTCTTAACGCATGCATCAACAGCGTGAGCGTAAACAATCAAAATCGACAAATCACGCTCTGCAAATACGTGCGTAAATAAGTGCATCAGTACGCAGAAGGTCTTAACAACAAGCGTCGGAAAGAAAAACCCCGCGAATGAGAGAAAAACAACTCTGAGAGAAACTATACATCTTGTCTTGCATAAGACAAAATCTGTACTTTTATAACATACAAGAGTGTAGAAATTACAAATTCAATATTAGTCTCTACACAAATCATTTTACCACGCCATAATAACATTACCAGTAGAACTAAAACCTTACATTATTTTATTCTTCAAAATAAAATAATTTCTCTGTATGAATATTCCTGGCCAATACGACTGTTTTACACAAAATGGCATATAAGAATTATTAATATACAAGAAATCTTTACACTGCTGTAGATGTAGTGCCTGATTCATTAGGTGTTATGTGTAACAGGTATTTATGGTTCTTAGCAGTCAATTTAATACTAAGTTTGCAATTTGGTTGTGTTATCTTGCCTACCTTTATCCAAGTCATTGCCGACAGCACCAGGTCCTTCCATCTTGAACTGATCTTGGAATGTTGTTAATTCTGTACTAAACTCTTTGATTTGCACCGATGTAATCTAGTTACAATAAAAACAACCATTTTATATCAGTGAATCATGTTTGATCTTAGGCAGCATAAAAACACTTTGTCAATATAA
This sequence comes from Ophiothrix spiculata, assembly GCA_000969725.1. Classification (NCBI taxonomy): domain Eukaryota; kingdom Metazoa; phylum Echinodermata; class Ophiuroidea; order Amphilepidida; family Ophiotrichidae; genus Ophiothrix; species Ophiothrix spiculata. The sequence continues at coordinate 91,850 of JXSR01S028114.1, read as the reverse complement.
CTATTCTCAAAATGAGAGTTTAATTGAAAATTGCAGTAGAGAGGTGAAAAAAATACTGATTTTCATGATTTTTTCAAATTCAATTTAAAACTAAGTTTTAAAAAATACACAATGGCCATCACTACCTGGATAGTCCGCCATGATTTTGGGGAGCCGATATTGCTTAATAGCCCTTTTTTCAAAATCCATTCGGAAATCTTCGGAACATCGATCACGTGACCGTTTTAACAACCAATCACGTACAAGCTCATTGGCATATATGTTTTTGTAAACAACATTTTCTGAAAATTCTTTCGCTTTCTCAGTGCAATAAAAGTGAAAAATAAATAGAACCACACCCATACATTATAAGATACACTAATTCTGAACAACTTTTGGCTAATGGTACCATAAGCTCACCGACACAAAGAGTGAAATTTCCATTTGAAATCGGCCGATTAAGCTTAAGATTTCAAGTCACATCAGGGCGATCACACTAAAAGTAACTCTATAGTGCTTTCGCTAATTACAAGTTTGAATTCGTACGCAACCAGTTAAGGAAACGCGAACTTAACATTCTGGTTCTTGTGTTGAAGAGTCACTTTTTCTCTGTCAGCAATTGCCGGAAAGTGTAAAATCAGCTTCGGAAATTCTCCAATCATGTTTTGAAAAGGTCTATTGAAATCATCAAACTTATTCTATCAGGTTGCTTCATTGAAACTTAAATTCTGGGATGTACGTACTTATGTTGTCACTCTAAGAAAAACAATTAGGAAAGATTACTCCGGTGAAATTAGTTGACCATGACGGACAAAACTGTCTAGTGTAGGTTAACCAATGTTTTGTTAAAAGAAATTTCAAACTTCAATTTATATCAATGAACCTGATGAATCTGTTTACAAGAAATAATATCATAACTGATGTAAATTGACAACATAAGAATATATCAGGCTGAATTAGATCTACCAATATTAAATGCTATTAGAATTTCACAGGCTTTAAAAAAGCAGGAGAATTATTAGGCATGAAGCTTATTATCAGGAGTACAATCTTTCAAAAAACCCATACCCAAGTTGTAGGTCACAAAAACAATCAAGTAAGTGCAAAGAAGTTGTATCTGCAATAGCTGCCATTTTACATAAATTTGAATTGCACACTGTAGAATATCCTGTCTTGGGTTGGTATTTTTTGCCCAACTTACTTCAGTAAATTTCCTCTTCACCACAATCAGGCTTGCATCAACATGTTTTGATTCCAAGAACAAATCGTCCCATATCTGCCGGATACTCTTGCACAGTTCCGTCTCCTCTTCTGTCACCTCCAGCTTGTACATCCCAAGAGTTCGATATCTCTCTATGATGTCAGTGATGCGCATCTCTACTGGGAAGGAAAGGTCGCGAATGGAGGAGATGGTTTGTAGGACAAATTTCAGATCTTCCAGAGTTTCTGGTGGTTTCTTTAGGTCTGTCGCTAGTTGCTGCAAGATTAAAAAATAGTATGCAACATATTCAATGATTATAGTTAAAAATCATGGCACATTTTAACCAATCTTTCAATGAATTTAAATACTAAATTCTAAACAATCTGACTCTATAACGTAAAGAAGGAAAGGGTGAGGCTGAGCTGTACAACAATTGTGCTGTTTGACAAAATGTATGCCTGCTGGGGGAAATGATGTAGAAAATGATGATGTATCATCAGCACCATCACCATTGTTCTTGTCATCATCATGAAATGGTGTCTGATACAATCTTGAAATAAACTGCTTACGTTATTCCATTTGAAAAATATATACCCCTCAACTTGGCAGATTGAAAATTCAATCAATTTCAAATTTCAAAACACAGTTGAAATTAAGTCATTATTAATCTAAATCCAAAACATTTTAGGAACGGTTTCCTACTGCATCTAAAAACCAGACTTCTTCCCATTATTCCATGTCATTGTCCCGGTCAATTGCGTGATTGATGTCTGTAAGCAACCAGGAATACCCTCCTTTGGAGCGCTGTGGCTGACACACAGCAGCACCTTGAGACCCTTAGTGTGACTTTTGCACAGTACAAATGCCCTCCATTATTTTTATTACAATGAGGGACAATTCCAGCATAAATAAAAGTGATTCCATCTGGAATCCTATCATACCAAATCAGCCTGTAATTGTAGCTGAAATGTAATCCATGATATTCACTTGGTGAGTACAGATTTCATATGCAGCCTGATAAAACTAGGCTTGTACAGCTTTATAGTGAATATACAGGCAAAGTATACTAAACAGTGAATTTTTCTATGACAAAAAGGACATGGCTACATACCTTAATGTACAAAAAGAGCTAAGGAGGGGCAAGGGAAGATATCTGAATATCAAATCAAGTAGTACAACTCATTAATTGATACATAATACATTCTTTATAGATAATACACAATTTGCATATTAGGTTGAAGTAAGTACTTAGTTAAACATTGCTCTAGGAGAGTACTGCATTGCACATACAACAAAAGTTAATCAGTACTTAGGAACATAGGCATATGGAAACATAGCTACAAGGTTCAATATTACATCAAGATTACCATATTTGACAGCACTTAAAAAGAAATTGCCAATTCACAAGAGCAAAGATTAATTACACGCATGTGTAGCTAAATACAAAAATAAAATAAGGGTATGTCAAAATATGAAATCACAATCTACCATTTAATTACAATGCATCATTTAAAATCATTTAGTGAATATGTTTCAAAGGTTAGTAAATATCTTCTCTATCAGATATGCATCAATGATTCATATTAAATGAAAATTAAACTAAAAAACAAATCAGTTTTGGCTCTAATCTCATTTTTCATAACTGTTCTTCACTTGACATTTGAAGAATTGTAAAGCAATAATACACCTTGTGTTGAGTTGGCAAACTCACTCGGCTATGCCACATTAGCATTGATAACTCACTCCTCTACACATTGTGTAATCTTTTTCAAACTTGATTTCTGTCAATAATCACTAATATCGAGCGTGGAAGGCACAAGAGGTCAAGCACATCACTAACATCAAAATGCCAAAAGGCATAAGAGCCACTTTTCTGCACTGCCTGTGACGTCACGTCTGCAACAAAAAACCCAGTGTAGCAGTTTGCTATTTAGGGATCATCACTTCAAAGACATTCGCCATAGGCCAGTGATTTCATGAGTTCTCAAGCAAAATCAAAGACTCATTTCTGTCATTACAATAACATGAAGTACTGAAGGAGCAATGTTTAGTACATTACAAACATTGAGCACTGGAGGCACGATAGGCTGGAGGCAAAAGGCAAGCAAAGCAAGGCTTTTTCTGGAGGCTTGAGCAAATTTAATTTAACAATCTCAGAAGTCAAATTAAGGGTGGTATATGAAAATAATATATAAATATTCAAATCATCTGGGCCACACTGAACAAATAAAGACATTCGGGAGAGTGTTGGGACTCTTACCTTCAGATGTAAATCCATTTGCAGTTGCTTAATATGCAAATACATTACAATGCATTATTTGAATAGAGCTTAAATATAATGTTTATATACAAACTAATCATATTTGAACAATCAAGTCAGTTCGGCGGAACTCACAATTCGGATACGTATTCGAATTCGGATACTCCGTATCACAATTCTGATACCCGTATCCGAATTTGGATTAAAAACAGCTGAACGGGATATCAGCTGAAATGAAAATTCAGCATCGCCGCGCACCATACTGGTATGTATAAAAGTCAATAACATTATCATCATTTGTCATCTAAATTCTATGAAAGTTTTGGCCAAATTATTTTGCCTTCTGTGATAAGAAGCTATCAGGACATGTTTCGAAGCTGTTCCGCTGGAATTGCACAGATGAAAAAGACATTTCCACAGATACATTTATCATAAATGCAAGAAAGATATTCTACATGTACTTGCCAGCTTGCGCTATCAATTTGTTTCCTGCGCCACGACAGGAGTATCAGAATTCAGATACCCCTCCATATCCTGATTCTGATACGGGTATCACAATTTGGATACGAAATGTGCTTGTGCATCCAGATACGTATCCGAATTGTGAGTTCCGCCGAACTAAAGTTGCAATGTCAACAAATAATCATATTAATAAGGTACAGCAGGCTCCACACTAATACTGGTTGAAATGAGATTAATTTTAAATCCAAGTAATAAATTTGCTACACTTTGCAACTAATTGATAAACACTGATTACTGAAAGTTTGCTGGCCCCTACTTTTCTCCATGAAAAGAAAAAATTAAAATGCAAAAATACACCAAATATTTTTTGGCACATCTTTAACATTCAGAAAGTGAAAATATAAAAACTCTTGGCTTGCACACCTTTAAACAAATCACATCAATCAACTATAGACTGTTGAATAAGATCTGTTTTCTGTTTTGGAACAAAACCAATAACACAAGTCTACGCAATTTTGTTTTGGAGAATGTGATGTGCCTATGGGAATATCTGTCTACAAAATGCCAAGCTGAACTGACAGACATATAATACCTTTACCTTGTCAATTTCATTTAGGAGTTTAAGGCTGGTGCAAATTCAATATTTTTTTTATTTTTTATTTTTCTTTGACTCGCATATCATTATATCTTTGAATAAGTATACACTTTAATCCTCGTCTATCCCTAATAGACACAGATTAAGTGAAGGTGGGGTCAATGCAACCCCTAAAATTTTATTCCCTGTTGCCTAAAAATGCAAAAGCGACTGACCCTATTAGCACTTAAGTAATGTCTTATATCTTTTGCGGTTATTTTGCAATTTAAAACATTGGAGTACACCTTTTTTTGAGTCCGAGTCAGAGACATATCATCAGGATGTATTATAGGTGGCTCTATGGGGTGGGCCTGTTAAAAATGGTCTGGTTAGATACAAGGGTTAAGAAAATTAAATGGTTCAAGTGGCACTTAAAATCAGAAATCATTTTTTCACAAATTGCCAGAATGTGCTATAGAAGTGCATTTTGCATGTATTTCCTTTATTTTTACAAGCTTTGAAATTGCTACACAGTTTCCTAACATGCAGCCTGAGAGGAGAGGAGAGGAGAGGGGGTTAGGGTTAGAGATTTACGGACTTCTGACCTAGAACTTTTCAGAGCCTATCTTCCGTTCCCTAGAATAGGGTTTCAGATATCGGGGTCACACACTCCCATCAAAACCTAAATTTGGTGCCCCCACCTATTAGTGTTGCTGTTTGATGAAGCCTGCCTTTCAAAATATTTTTCATCATTTTTCTTTGTTCTGATGTTGATTTCTAGCTGTTCTGCTTGTGAAAGGACTCACTCTTTACTTGATGTTTCTCAAACATAATTGATTTGTTCACATGTGTTTACAAGTGAAATGGAGACACAAATATTCATGAAATTTCAATAAAAAATTATTAGGGTTACCATATGTGACCCATCGTATCGAAAGGTACCTTAATACCGGCATAGTAAATCACAAGATATGGGCCATTGAAACTGAGCATAGTCAAAAATCATGTCCAAGGTCGAATTTCTAATTTCATTAGAAACATTACCTTTGAAGTGTATTCTATCATATTAATCGGGTTCGAACATCCAAAACATAAGACAAATTTTTTAAAAACCAAGATGAAAATCCTTTCTCCATTAAAGTTTTACCAGTACAGAAAATTTCAAACTCGATTTTCTCAGAACTATAGTTTTCTGAATTAGCCTGATGCCTTTTACCAATTTGGATGTAACTTTGCAATCGAACATCCAATAACCAAAAGCAAGGCGTCATTTTAAAGCTTAAAATATAATCTTTCAGATAAGACCAAACAATCAATTTTCATTTTGCCAACCTTAAGGTACCTTTTGATATGACGGGTCACATATAGGTACTCCTGCATACCAGTTGGTACAGAAGAAAATGTCTGTGTACAATAATTGAATTTGTTCTTATGATTCTTACCTCTAGCTGATTCTTAAGACCAAACAAGTCTTCCTTAGCTGTGTCATTGAGTAATGTCCCTAAGGAAGAAACCCATTTCTTGGCATGATCTCTGACAGTGTCTGCTAGAAGTCCCATGTGAAGTCGGATACAGTCTTGATCTTTGATTTTGGGCTGATTTCCAACCTGAAATGTAAAATGTGACAAGCATGGTTAGTGAACATTGATTTGACATATTGTTGATTGATTTATGAAGAAGGGATGTCCCTACTGAGGAAAATAAGGCCAGGCATTTCATGTTATGATCTGACATTTAACATGATTTGCACAAAGTTACAAAATACAACACCATTTTAAAGGGTATTATTGTTGTTTCAAATAATTCTTGGACACAAAAATTTAGAACCTGGCGTAACACAATTGCAGGTGCATTTTACGCGATTACACAACGCTTTTCAGGCACGTGTGATGTTGCGGTACTGTGGATTACTGAATGGAAACGGTGTTGCCTACTTCATGGTTTCCCGTTCTTGTCATAACTTCTTCTTGCATTCAGAAATCATGTTTGTGTCCGAAATTTATTTGAAACAATTATAAACAACTTTAAGGTCATTTCAAACCTTTTGGGCCTTCATTAAAATGGTAGAAATAAGAATAAATGCAAATTTCAGAGTCAAATTCAACTCACATGACTATGTTATACAAAAATTTACTGCTCATAAGGGAAATGGTGCAAAATATCTACCCAAGGTAACTTTAGACCTTGGGTCTACTATAATTGGCCGACACTGAAGTACATGAGTAGGCAATAGTAGGCCCATGGTCTCTAGTCAACAAGAGTAGATGTTTTGCACCATTGCTCTAATAATGAGCAGTTAAAAAAATGTTTGTTTCAGGTGTGAAAATACTCTTGTCATTTGATAACTTATGTAAATTCACTTGTGCATAGTGAGTTAAGCTTACCATACATGCTAAGCCTGGTCCTAGCTTAGCTAAATGCAACCAGTGCTTGAAGATTTCTGACTTGTTCCAAATGATTCTTTAGCCACAGTGTGTAAATATACAAAATATTTGTAACAGTATAATGTAGTGTCAACCAATCAAATGACAAGAATATACAGGGTGTCCCAATAAAAATGCATCACTTTTGTTTTTGATCATATCTCAAGAACCGATAATTGAAAATAAAAACTTTTTTTCATAATACCAATTAATATAGTTTGGCCTTTATCTGGCAAATTTTGAGCAAAATCCATCAAGCCGTTCTTGAGAAAACTAGAATTTTGTAAGACCCAGTTTTACCCCGTTCCAATGGGGTTTACCGTGCAGTAACCCATATTTGCAACTATCATGATCTGACATGACCATGTTACTACAGTATAGTAGATCTACTTTAATGGAAAACTCATTTTATTCATGGATAAACACCTTTTCAGGAAGGCAACTGTACAAAACAACAACGACAACAATAGCAACAACAACAGAAAATTTAGGATTGAATAAATTAAACATGATTTAAACTTAATAGCTTAATCGTCCAGGATTCAGAATGTCGTATTGGACCAGGAACCTGGTGATAAGAACAAAGGTGCCTGGAAACTGATTGTGGGCATGTGAAAGGCAGAGTTGTTTGAAATTTACTTAAAACTGTACAAAAATTATACAACGTGAGCTATCATGGACTAACAGACATTTAACTTTTCAAGAGGAAGTGAATTACTGCTTTGTTATTTTGATTTGAATAATTAGGTTGCCTAATATATTTGTAACACTTGTAGAAGTAGAGACAGTCATAAAGATTTCCTCTTTTATATAAAAAAGAAGCTCAAAACTTAGTAGATACAAAATATATTTGAAATAGACTATCCATTGGCATTAAAGGAAATCTCTGCCTTGGTTAAGTTTTCTTGAGAAACCGTGAACTCGTTTTTTTCTTCTTTTCATTTAACGCTGCAAAACAAATAAACATACACATTGAGTTACGGTGCCACTTTCAGTGCTAAAGAAGATATCAAAATCATGTTTTAGTGTCTATGCCATATTTTGTGATCTTTAAGTGTCTGCTTTGCAAGTTCAAAACAAATTGATCAATAGTAACCAAAGATGTTCATTGTTAACATGATAAACATGAGATACTGTGGTATACCCATTGGAATTGAGTAAAATTGAGTCTTCTTACAAAATTCTAATTTTCTCAAGAACAACTCGACGGATTTTGCTCAAAATGTGCCTGATGAAAGACTAAACTATACTTAGTGGTATTATGAAAAGAGTTTTCATTTTTATTTATCGGTTTCTGAGATATGATCATAAACAAAAGTAACGCATTTTTATTGGGACACCCTGTTTATATGAAAAACTTTTTTCAAATAGGTTGAAACGTGTGGTGAAATATATTTTGACATGAATTTTTAAACTGGGCAACCACACAACATAAATAACAGTCAATTTCTGAATTGATTTCCATATCTCTCTTTCTAAGCTTCTCAGATGAGAGGATGTTAGAGGAACGGGGTTAGCACTGAAGGCCTATAGATATAAATTTGACCACTCTTCCCCATCTGACTCATTAGATTGGTTGGTAGAGTGTGGCGCTAGCAATGCAAGGGTCCCAGGATCGAATCCTGGATGGTCAGTGATTTTTTTGCTGACAGTATTTATGTTGTGTGGTTGCTCAGTTTAAAATTCACGTTAAAATATGAAAAACTTATTTAAAGAAATGACAAGAGTGTTTCCGTGCAGTATTGGAATTCCGATATTGCTAACAGACGACACAATTTTACATTGGAATTTTCTTGCTGAATTTGACAATCCACGGATTGGAAGTCTGATGCTCTTACTGTTTGGCTACAGCGCACTATGGGGCAAACTACACAAGAGCTTGGAATGTACATCCATGCAGATTTCTGGGATGTACATCCATGTACATTCAACTCGATAAGTTAATGTGCCTTACACACCGCGTGTGCGTTGACATGCAACGTGTAGGTATGATGCGTAAGTGCAAACACAATACGAGCAGAAGAATATGCAGCGCGAGTCCACATCTGGTTGTGTAATTTGTACCAATGTCAATACAGTCACATCTGCACAGACAA